>JAUZST010064040.1:0-49214 GCA_034779995.1 Parotocinclus haroldoi | reverse complement strand
CAGGGTCACCATTGGAGCGAGAACCTCAGCAGAAAGAGGAACTGAATTAGACATGATCTTTGGTACCTTTAACATATAAAAGACTAAAAGTGGAACCAGAACTACAGGCTGAATGCTTGACTAAACAAATAAGTATTGATCCAAGATTTAAACATTGAGACTGTGTCTGAGTTGCAAACATTTATCGGAAGTCTGTTCCATAATTTTCGGGAAATATACCCATGCTCTTGGGTTCAAGTAAGAAGAAGATAACAGTAGCCAAGACATCATTCATGGTATGGTAACTGTTAATCTGTCCATAAATGAAAGAATATTATCATAGTCTTATATGCTTATTGGTTCTTCCTAATGATGGGCGGGGTTTATGCAGCCCGATTAATGACTGTTACGGGCTCCTATTCATATTTCATCCAGTCAACCAGTGTCCTCTCTATATAATATCTCTCTGTGTAAAGCTGGCTTGTGACACTGTCTGTCGTTAAAAATGCAATGAAATTGAACGCTATGGCCATCAAGCAATGTAGACATACATTCTGTAGACAGAATAGGATTGTCATGAAAGCAGAGGCGATGACCGATGTTGGTGGTCGCATCATTCAAGGTTTCTTTCTTTTGCAGATTTATTACAGAAAGTTAATTCGCTGAAGGTTCAATCCAAATTCAAACACCGAAGCAATGCCTTAAAATGTCATTCCAACGACTTCAGCTTTCCCCATGGTTTTGTGGAATCCATTCATGAAACTGACATTAGATATATAATCATAAATTCTTTCCTCTAAAAACATTGCTTTTATACAGATTTGGGGCTTAGTTTTGAATTACCTTTTAAAGCGTTTTTGACAGTATTCCACAACGGTGGGTTTTACGTCAGTTTATTGCCACCAACCGACTTTAGACTTCCATTCTTTTTTAAATTTGGGTTCTCAGTACATGGAAATGCAGGACTGTGCCTTTTTTTGCTATATTTGTATGGGAGTGTGTTGGCGGGCTGGCTGACATCGGTCACGTTCTTTACCTCAGTAGTCCAGCCTCTTCTCACAGTCCTTAAACAGCATATCATTTCTGCCTCCTTTTCTCCAACCGCCATAATCACAGCTCTGCACTGATCCAAATGGAGGGGTAGACAAGGCTGCGGTCCCACGCTGGACTCGCCAACCGGCCCCATAATGCTTATAATGCTCACTTAGCTCTGCAAACCCCATGTGCTTCTGCATACAAACATAGGCTCCAGCAGACATGCACACACTTATACACACATACCCACAACTATGTACTACTAGGGGAACACAAGCACATGGATATCCTCATACATACACACACACACACACACACACACAGACATATTAACGTACAGTATGTACAAACATAAATAGGTATCTGATTTCCATGGACACCATCACTTAACATGAATATGTAGCACATGCTGTAAAATTCATCCAGAGAAAGCCACATAGTAAGAAAAAAAAAAAATGCCGGGTACAACTTAAGTACACACACGCTCACCCACGGCTTCCGTTCTGGCAGACCACATATCTTGAGGGCTTCTGATTGGATGGCCCCAGCTCAGCTCCCAATCAGAACCTCCTGAATCCCAGAGAAAACAGGAACATTCTCGTTTACACCCACCCTAAGAGGGCAAATGCAAAATTTAGTACAAACGAAGGAAACGCTCCAGTGGTGGGCCAGGATTAGTTCAGAGCGTGCTAGTGGTTTAGTGGGTGCTGCCTCATAGCGCTGTTCTTGAAAGGCATGTGCCAGATGCAGTTATGCTTGAGTAGGACTTGAGTTTCTGACTTTAACCAGACGCTAGCAGCTTTGTTCTGAGTGGAAGATTTTAAAGGTTTCTTTTCTAGAGAGATCACACAGACATAAAAGTCACCTAGGATATCATGTTGCGTAAGCAAACCTTCAGAAACTAGTAAAATGGAAATCTGTTCTATATTTTTCTCATATTTGATCTTTTTACCCAAGTCCGCTGTGGTCTCGGTGGTTCTACATAACTACATGAGCCATAATTAACTTTTCATGGCTTTTTTTCAACTACTTTTTAATCTCATAGAAATAAATAAGTTATTTATGTCACAGTAAGACTAGTATAGATAAGTGAAATCTATTCTCACCGCTTCTCCAGTGAACTGTCTCTCTTAGCGTTTATCTTGTGTCAATGCAGGGTCTGCTTTCTATGTTGAATCGACCAGAGTAAATTCCAGCCAATGTGTTATGGCTCTTGGCACAGTTTAGAGTGAACCTGTTAACATGATGCATGTCTTTGGAATGTGGGAGGAAATGTTGAGAAAACTAATGTGGATGCAGGGAGAACATGCAAACTCCACACAGGTGGAATCTGAGGTCAGGGAATCTTAGTGATGGATCTCTACTTCTGCCTAATAGCAAGCTGGACCATTGTAAAGTTGTAGATTATAATTTAAAAAGGGACAGTAACTGTAACTGATGTAACTGGTGTTGTTCTGAGGTAAACCATATCTGAGTTGTGCGAGGTGTGTGTGAACTAGGAGCGGACAGAAACAATGCCTTCTGCTTTGACATGTAGCATGTATGGTCCACTTACTGCCATAAATTTGAGAACGGATTCACAATCATCAGTCAGTGCTTTGCTTCTACTCTAAGGACTGCATGCATGCCTGCTAACAATCAGTTCAGACTAACAGAGAGCGTCAGGGATCAAAGAGTCAGGGATTCTTTAATATCATCTGTATGTGGTTCTATAATGACTGACACATGTTCCTCTGTCAGCTGAAACCAAGCCTAAGCACCCTTGACTCACATCTACTGCTAGCGGTACATCGGTATGTCACTAAATATCAGTACTGGACTGTTATTAGTCTGACAGTTTGGGTTGGTTTAGATCAAATTTTATATTTTCTCATCTGATCCACTGCTGTATTTATTTAGGCTTAGGGTTTTTTTTAACAGTTTTCTTTCAGGATGACTATTTCCATCTAAAGTGGAACAGAATATACTCAATGCAGTTCACAGCAACAGCTTTTGAAATTCTAAGTGTGAAAATAGTATCAACAGATACTCCATGCGTTTTAACAACTGAGGTTTTAACAATTATTATAAATTATAATAGGAAGTAATATTTTGTCTTTTAACTATGGATATTGTGGATAATAATATATAATCTCTTCATACATTCTCTCATTGAGTCTTCATTTCATGTAGCTGGTGCTGATGAAAAATGCTGTCATGTCATCCAAAATGCATTTTTGGCTTCCACCAAAAAGAGGTGCCAGATCCATCATAACATCTTCGTGGCTGTTATGATATTTCCTGAGAAAGGTTAACAGTACATGACATGTTTTCTATCATTTATTGTGAATGTCTATAAATTAAAAGTTTGTTGGCATTACCTGTGTAAATGTTAGCATTTTCTGTCATATCTCTGACACATTTAGGTATCATTTGCACTGTGTTCCTGTAAAAATACAATACATTAATTTAAAATGCGATTATCGTCATGTCTAGACAGTGTCCAATTAATATTGTGAGACATGTAATGAAATAAATGAAAACAAATCCAGGAAACCTTTACATATTCTCACTTCCCATGACTATGACAGATATCAGTGCAGATTTTGTATGTGTTTCCTGCAGTTTAAAAAGCTTAAAATGCGGGGTTGAAGGCAGACAACAATAATGACACAGGTGACAAACAGCTTCCATACTGTTAAGTGGAGTTATTGGATCATTACAAAGTCTTTCAGTTGACCTTTGTGTTCAACATCCTTTTGTTTAAGGTCTTTTAAGGGGGTGCTAGTTACACAGTTTATGGACAAATCCGCTCTCCAGAAGACAGACAGATTTGCAGTCTTCCCTTCGTCTGCAGCTGTGTCCACGCTGGGACCTAAAAAGGGAGATCAGTGTATTGAAGAAAAGGGTTGGGGAGAAGCTAAGTGGTTCCTTGTTTGGGGTGTCTTCTTCTTTTCTGGCACTTGTTTGTTTTTGGGCTTTGGTACTATAGTCAAGCTGGCAGGCCTGTTTGAGTTTTCCAAGACCTAATGAGGGCTGAGTCAAGAGTAAGAAATGCTCACCTTACCACTCAACCCTGCAAAAATGTTCATTGTATTGTTTCCCCCAAAAGTGTTGAGGTCTCAACGGCTGGGCCTTTAATCTGCAAGTAAACATTCCACTGCAAATTATTTTTCCAGGGCAGAGGTAAAAATCCAGAACTGCATGTGTTTGTAAAGATCCACGTATAACAGTACTAAAAGTTGAATAATAATAATAAAAATGAATAAATTCAAAACCATTTCCAGACATGGTAATTTCATTCGTTCCTCATTTATTCGGTGACTGGCCCATCCTGATAAGTCTGATCAGTAGTGTGTTTTCAGGTCATTTTATTTGGAAGGAAAAACACTGAATTAAAAAAGTTAATAATAATTATTCCTCATTACCAAAAGACTTTTCACTTACTTTTTCTTCCAGAGTGTGGAAGTTTCTATGAAATATGCTGTGTAAAAGTTGTATGATCCATTGTGATAGCAATGATATTATCCCTATTTGCTTTTATGAGAATTCAACTGGAAAAAATGCTAAATGGTTATGCAGTATTAATACGACACTTTAGCATTGTACTATACATTGTGTAAATTCTGCAACATTTAAATAAGAGATCTCTGGGTTGCAAATCTCTTGCTTATCAATTTTAACTAGAGCTGTATAACTCAACATTTGCTAATCCAGATCATGTTTTTATACTTTTATCACACATTTTCTTTATCTATATGAGACAAACCTTTCTTATGGACTGTATACCAAATCACTATCCTTACATATTGTGCACCATGAATAGCATTATAAGGAAAATAGTTTGTATGGGTCCTAAAGAATTTCAGATGCTCATGTGTACTGCTTTTCTCTTGAATGTTGCATAAACACATTGACATTTTGTCATTTAGCAGACGCTCTTATCAAGAGTGACTTACAGCTGATACAATCTCACAATGGAAGCGATTGTGGGTTAAGGGTCTTGCTTAAGGTCCCAACATTGTCTGCTGTTGGCTGTTCGGGCGACATAAATCTGTAGTTCTGTACCTTAACTGCAAAGCTACCACAGTCCCATACATAAAATGTTACAGATGAACTTGCAATTACACATGAAATGTCACTGTGTGATTTACTGACATGGAAACAAACTGCACAGGTTGTTCTCTTTAAAACTGTTTACAAGTAGAATTTTCATTTCAAAGGTGCACGGTTGTGTTGCAGCAAACAATATATGACATGATGAAATCTGTTCAATATCAAAAGGAAATAAATGCATGCTGTTAAATTCTGTCCACTTGTATTGCCATGTAGCTCTTTGTTAAAATGAACTGCATTAAACCCAAGATCGGATGTGTGGAACTCGAGATTTAATCAGACTTTATCATTCCCGCTAGTTTATTACAAATGATGGAGTGCTGAGGAGAAAAACATAGGAGAAATGTTGATTAAACAGAAAGTATGAGCTATGGCATTGTTTGCTAGTCCAGTAAACTTGCAAGTCTCACTGAGGTGGGCATGTCTGAAAGTCTGAGAACGGCCAGAACTGGCTCCATCTCATAAGCAGTGATTGTGTTGGACCAGCGAAGCCCAGGTGTGTTTATTGTGACACTAAGTCAGGAAAGCAATACCCAGTTGTTTTAGTCTGGTATCGATTTGATTCATACAAACCGCTTTGTGGTTAGGTCACACAAGAGGCCCAGTTAGTGTGACAGCGGGTGGCATCGTGTGCTCTTATGATGTATGATCCTTTCCTCTCTAATTCGCCTAAGCGCATACACACAAACACACACTCCTTCCTTTCACAAGCCCACCATGTGAGGATAAACAAGGGGAGCATTTTGGTGTCTCATTACTTATCTGCTTTAATGTATTCCGAGGCATGAAGTCCTTGAAAAGGTGAATACAGCTTCTACACAATCATGTTTCATATCTGTGTTCAATATAGTGCTACATGAAATCTCTAAAAAAATCTAAGGGCTTTACCTGTACCTGAAGCTTTGCCTGTACCTGAAGCTTTACCTGTACATGAAGCTTTACCTGTACCTGAAGTGGTGTTCCATAAAGCATATGGTGAACTATAAAGGTTTTACATTATCAATATGTAATGCCCTATGTACTATGTAGTCAAGTAGATTTTAAGAAATCTACATATTCAATCCACATATTATTGTAAATTTCATTTTTACCAGGTCAGGGTTGGCATCTGTCCGTGGAGAACACATAGCACAGGGTGCAATAAACAGGATTCCCATCCATCACAGGACTGGGTGAGGATTGGTGCTGCAGCAATGGGGAATGATCCCAAAACAGCTCTCTCCTCCCTCAGCCATGTCTGACATGACACAAGGTACCGTTGGATCTTGAACCTGGGTCGCTGCAGTGGTGAACCACAGCACTGGTGTCCCCTGTTGGATTATAACCTCAATCTCCACCAGTGTGGACTTTGCAAGTCCTCCCTATGTGCTCGTATGCTTACTGTAGTTGCACCAGTTTTCTCTCACAGTTCAAAAACATGGATTAGGGTAATTGATTATGCTAAATTGGCCCAAATGGAGCAAAAATGACTAGTCTTAAAGTAACCATGTGTATCAGTGCAACCTTGTGTTGTAGAGTAGCCATTGATGTTGACAGCAACCTTAAATAAAATAACATTTTATTTAATGAACTTTGCTTCAAAATAATGCTGGCATATCCAGTGCAAATTGGTTCACTCTTATAAGCATAGTTCTTAATCTGAATGGATTGCACCCCCTTGCTTTGTGAAATAAGCATTTTACAAAAAAAAGTGTCTGTTTTCTTAGTTTTTGTTTGGTAGACACTCAGATACAGGTGCACAATTACTGCACAAGTGAAATTTAAATAATATTTGAAATATGTTAATTCCCAAAAAACATCTAACTAATGAATCTCAGTATGCTTCCTTGCTTTTGTACCAAACCTAGCAATTAAAAATGGATAAGTGTAGCAATTAAAATGAACTTAAAACTAATGTAAATTCCACTAATACCAATAGTAACTGCTACTCTTTTGCTTTTTCCAAGCAAATAAAATGAACAATGAAATTGCTTTTGATTCTTGGAAAATAGTCAACTGTAGATTTATGAGTTATATCCTGTATCTGATGGTAAAGTTAGCATGAATATATGCAGGATATACTATGATAAACTACACAGTATGTAAAAGCTTTACCACATGATGTATTGAAATTTTGCAGGTTTAGAGTTTGTGCATAGTGGGTTATGGGATTTGTGGCTAGAGTTATGAGTGTGTACATCCATACGGCTTTGCCCAGTGGTGCATGCTATAGGCGACTGACCCCAGGTGCCCTGCAGGTGTGCTGGGTTGACTGGAATGTGGCCCCATGCTGAGAGATTCATCAGACCATCAGCCTCAGCATTCCATATGCAACAAAGGGGACAAAGGCCACTTGTATCTGAAGCAAAGGTGGGACGGTCCTTGCTGACGCCCTCTGTCCACCTTGATGGACTGTAGGTTATTGGCTATAGGTTAGTTCTCCAGAACTGTGTTTCCACAACAGGCAAAGTGGAAGCAGGTGTCCTTTTTCACAATGTAGTGTGGCAGCACAACCCTAGCGATGATCCATGACCTTTATCGGATGAAAAAATAACTCTCAAACTCTAACAGAGTCAAATGAACAGAGATATAAATGAAATAAACAGATAACAGTTTAGGTGAGCAAATGCAACCAATTAATTCATGTTTATGTTGGCAAATGACACATTGCTGATGTCATGCCAAGCTTATTGCTACATCGTATAGAGGTGTGAAATTTAATGCTTTTAGATTGTGACATTTTAAAATGACTTCACTATCAAAGTGGAGAAATATTGTACTAAATGCAATTGATTAATTTTGCTGAAAATGGTGGCATGTCATCCAGGGTGTTTAAACAATCAGGTGTTACACTATTTGCTACTCCAACTCGTGTTTTGCCAGATGAACATACAGTTAAACCAATAATAGTCTAGAATAAAGTGGGCACTTAGTATTAGTATGCTTTTTTTCATAGTGGTGACCCATAGAAAACTTTAGTGCTCAGTGGTTACTCTATCATACTGTATCTCAGGAGACTTAATGAGGAGTCATTTATATATAATATATGTATATTTTTCATTTATATATCAACTTTTTAACAGATGTTCCTACTCAAATTCTGTAGGAGAGATAGAATTAGCCAAAAAGGAGAAATAAATACAATTGCGCTTAAAGAAGCCAGAACTGAGTTTATTGGTTGTAAGCCCAGCCTGGGATTTGAACCCAAGATTTCAGGAACTGCTGTTTATAGGAACTGGCTCTTACCTCTGAGCCACAGGAGCTGCCTTCATTTTAGAAAACCCACTAAGCTTGGATATGCATAACATTGTTAGACTGCTGGCTTGAGGGATTATTGATGGTATATCTATTTTTTGTGTGCCTATATTAAGTGTGAAATGGGCATTTATTCAAACCCCAAACAAAGATTTTAGTGGGTGATTTATGCTGAATTTGTTGGTTGCAGAGCCAGTAAATAATTTACTAACATTGTCATTATTTGACAACTTAGTTATTATCAAAGTGACTTCAGATGAACCAACTGAAACTGTTGGAATGATGAAAGAAATTAATGTACAAATGTTTTTTTTTCTTTAACAGCAGATATACTTGAAAACCAATGTGTTTGGCAGATTTGAAAAACTCAAGGGGGACAAGTGAGATTACTGTCTTTTTGCTCAAAAGATACAAGAGATTTCTCTTTTATGGAGCTGGCTTTTAGTTGGGATAGAAATTTGTTTGGTTGCTGTGTTCAGTTGAGAATTAAGTCTTAAAACTAGTTGAGTAAAGGTATACAGTGGGCATCATCTAAATGGAGAACACTTTATGCATTTTTCTTTATTATGTCTTTATAGCTTGTTCAAGAACATGTTCATTGTTTGGCATTGTTTAAACGTAAGAAATAAAAAAGGAATGTATATATTAAATGTGAAATTTAGAATAATGAAAAAATTGATGAGCACAGTGAATTGTTACACCCCTACTTAAAATTCAACATGTGATAATAACACTGTGATCCATACAAATTCATGATACGATATTTCACCAGGTCCCAGACCCCCATATTATTTGGGGTACTCTCGGCTCCTTTTTCCCATGTTGCTATAGATTTCAATGTAGGGTCATTGCCTCCTGTTTTCATTTTCCTCCCTGCGGAACTGCTCCCACTTGTTGCTTGTTACTCTTTTTTAGTTAGTCTGTTCATTATGGTATGCTAGTAAGTGTTTTTCCGTATCTGGCCGCTGCTTTGTAATTTTTGTTTATATGTATGGTTCATACAAAAGAGTAGGCATTAGATAAGTAAGTGGTGAACTGTGTTTCTTGGTAGTATAGTCAAATAACTGCTACAGGATAAATTGCTTATAGATAAAAACTATTCTCAAGCATTTGCACATGTCTGCATTATTTATGCCTTCTCTAATGAGCCAGGTTTTTATTCACTTCTCTCACCCTGCTCAGCAGGACATCTTAAGGCCGAGTCAAGGAGCACCTGGGCCAAGAAGATGAGTTGCCCAGCTTTTCAAGTTGAGCTTGAGTAGCCCCTTAATTCTTGTTAAAAATAAGAGGCTCTTCTCGTCCAGCCAAGAGTGCGGTCATTGCTGCTGCATTCACATATTCATTCTTCTGTAACATGATTTGTGGATAAGAGAAACATCAATGCAGTGCTATACTGGCTTTAATTAAAACCAAGTAAATGGGAAAGCGTGTTTCACTCATTTTTCTCAACAAGCATCACTATTCTCCCAAAGGTCAGGAAGCAGCAGAGTGTGTTTTTTCTCTTCATCTTATAAAGATTTCATCTTAATGTTTCGCCATAAATGCAGCCTACTAATCTGTCAGATATTTGGCATGGTCATTAAATGAAGAGAGAGCTAAAGTAACACGTCTTAACTTGAATGCAAATCATATCTACTAAGTTCTTATATTGTTCGTCTCTGGTTTGGACAGACTTCAAGCTGAAGGGCTGAGTTTCTTATTTAAGGTGCCAAGCAGTAACAGTTTTGCCCTGAGCACTATAACCTGCTGTTTCCCCTAAACACCATCCGTTAAACAACAAAAGAGTTCTAAGGAATGCGAGCAATGTGTGTTATGCACTGGTTTTTATGGCCACTTGCGCTCATGGCCCCACAAAACAAGCACAAATGAGAAGCGGTTTGGACAGAACAGAAAGAAAGTTCATTCAGTTAATGAATAAACCGTAACTCTAATAATAAAGCACATATGTGTTCATGCAGAAAAGTGTAAATAACGAATAGGCCTCCCGCACACCTTCGAAGCAGATGCTGCATAATATTTGCCCCATCGTTTGCGTTAAGACACTTAGAGATCACAAATCTCTAAACATTTTGTTTTCAGAACGCATTTGTGCCCAACGCGTCGGCGACACCAATACGTGATCTGTTATTCTTCCGCGGACTCTGTTTAAATATTAGCTTTGTGCAAAAACAAACGTGTTGAGGAAACAGCCCCCCTGTTGACTGCGGAGATGGTCGACTTTAGGAAGGCGCAAATATTTTGGCGGATGGTTTATTTTCCTGTGAGAAAATAAACACGCTGCGGTGTTGCTACGGTGAGCAGCCCCAAGTGAAGCTCGCTGGCAGCAGACCCGCCGGCCGGAACAAAAACACCATGAGAGTTTTTCATTACTTTAGGGGTGGGAAGAGGAGAATGAGTGTGGCTTGACCGGAGCAGCGCACTGAATCACACCGCTGGAGCGCTTGTGTTGAATGCTAATAAGCCAAGGTGTTAAGATTCGCAACCCTCACTTCCAAGAGAGTTAATAGTTTGTGCTTAGAGGTATAATGTGTATACTGTCAGAGTATGATGCATTGCGTGCAGTGTAGCTGTTTGCTATTGTTATAGTCTATTTTTCTCATATATGTGTCTTGCCTGGGTAAATAATACACTTATACTGTTGTTACAGAGACCCTGCTGACATCTCTTCTCACATGAGATGAGTAGAGTCTATTTCTCACCCTGAGCTTGCATCAGTGCCAGCGATACAGGTGCCACTGCAGCCCAGTCAGAAAATACGTCAGGGAAAATAGTGCCGAAGTTTAACCGAACACGTTTTTTTTTTCTTGTCATGGAATAACAGCAGTGCCCCGTTATAATTTTTCGGCTCTAACAGCTTGAACGAGCAAGCTTTCACAATGTGAGAGAGATTGCAAGGAAGCCAGAATCGCATAAGCAGGGTGGCCAGTACAAAGAGATTTCTGAAAATGAACAGTCTTGCGCTGACAGAGTTGAGGTTTTTCCATGTTTTAGCTGTCCAATATGTGGTGAGCCATTGTCCAACCAGTGTGAGTCAGATCAAAATACCAGCATGAACCCCTCCCATAATGTTCTTATCTCTCCGAAAGCGTGAAGGTTTTTTTTTGCAAAACATTGTATCTATCTTTGTACACAAGCTTGTCTCGTCTCCTGAGAATCCTTTGTTTCCCTGACTGGGCCCATTTCCAAAACACCTGGTCCTGATAAAAACTAACAGATTATATTTACTTATAGTCAGAGCAAACTTTCTTATTAGAATGAAAGCTTAAGTTGTTCTCAGTTTCCTTTAAACTTAATCAGCTTTGAGGGAACTGTAAATAGAAAGTAAGAGAGAAGCTTTCAATTCCAACAGGTAACCAACTTTAGCAGTTCATCTTGTTCCTGGCATTATTGAACATATAAACCATACAAGGGAGTCACTTTGCTGAGTTATATCATCTTTTGAACTTCACAATACAGTGCAGATGTTAGTCACCAAGCATAAATACAGCGTTTTCAGATTAGCAGTGTCTACATAGATTAGATATACAACCCGCATAGGAATATGGTGAAAGCCCTGGGTGGAAAAGTTGGCAAGAGACAAGGTCTTGTCCTAATCCAAAATGCTGTGTTTCCAGAAGTGTCTTACTGATTTATTCAGACACGAGATAGAAGTTGAAGGGGTTACATACTTGGGTGACAGACCTTTTCAAACTGTAAATGTCTTAAAACTTGCAGTGAGTTATACATTTGCTCGACGGATACATGCTACATTGTACTCCTGAGGCACCCCTGAGTGCACAAAGCCACACTTAGAGCACAAGCATGCTATAGTGTTGATAGGATGCTGCCCTGATCTCCTTCCAACAACACCTCTTCATGTGCTCGTCTGAGAAATTGGTTACATCTGCAAATTGAACAATGATTATACCTGAATGTTTATGGAACGATCCCCTTCTAGAAGAACATAATTTAACTCGCGTCCCACATTTGAATAACTATATCATATTACTAGTTACCAAAAGGTTTGAAAGTCCAGCGATTAATCTCCAGGACTACCAAAGCTGCCACTGTCGGGCCCTTGACCTCAAACTGCTTGAACTGTACCTCGTATGACAGGATCATCATGTATGTTGTTCTGGAGAAAAGCGTGTGGTAAATGAGTCAACATAAAATGTAAATGTTTCTGTAGAACCCAACCTGAGATGGAGCTCCAAGCTAGTCACTGCTATGTCTAAGAATGCAAAATAGTTAATGAGAATTTCGTCTGGAATCGGCTTGATGGTAGGTAGCTTATAGATCAGGGACATCTTTGAAGCCACAGAGACAACTGCCTGACGAGTGGCTTTGCTCTGTGCTAATGCCCTTTGACCTTCTTGGATTTTCAGACATAGCTGTGCGTCTCTGGGTCAACTGTTGCCACAGACACCCTGTGAGATTTGAATGCATGGGAACAAACTGGGTTAGCCCCTGGGCAAATGGTTCACTCCTCGTGTTATGACCGGTGTCACATCTATTAGTTTAGCTTATACCTTAGATACCACCCACAGTGAAATTTACTTGAATGGTATGGACTTAATTAGCCTTAAATCAAACTCAATGTCAAACAAAACACAAAAAGAGTGACTATATTCAGAAGGTTTTAGTGTTTATTCCAATTGCTTGTTCATATGACCATTGACTGCAATACATGCAGATGTTTGAGCTGAGTTCAAATTGTAAAAAAAAAAAAACTATGTAAAAAAAACTGTACAAATGTAAAAAAAATCAGTTCTTTCCTTGATTTGGCTTACGGGGCGCTGTTGTTTTCTTTTTCATGTTGACTTGATATGACTCTGGTCCTGTCATTAGCTGTTGGGGTAGGCTGATGGGTGAAACTAGCTGAGGCATCCTTACCCCTAATACTGCATCACACCTCACTTGGCTAGAGATCACGAGAGCTGTTGGAAATTGTTTGACACTGGTGAGACGTATGTGGGAATTTGGGGGATTCTGTGGTGAGCTGCTGAGAAGACTGGCAACATACAGTGAGCAAAGTCTGCAACTATTTTGTTTCCTTGCATGCGCAAGTCTCTGCCTCTTCTTCACGGCCGTTATAACCACATATGTTACATTGAAATGGATTACCTGTGCGTCTTCCTGACAAGGATGCTTACATAAACCCATTTAGAAAGGCATGGAAAAGATGCCAGGCGACTCACCTACCACTGCTCCCCTTTAAACCATGTTGAAGAAAGAATACAAAGACTTAATCAAGATTTTTAATTAGCTTAATCAGTGGTTCTTGTAGGCGCTTGTACCCTCATTAAATCCTTCATAATAACCCCTGCACTTCCTCTCCATAATTTTGTCTTTCTGCATCTTTTAACACTTAATAAGGGTTTAACACATGGAAATTGATTCATCTCCATTCATGGCATGAAGCATTAAATAGAATTATCACTGTGATAATGAATTGTCTTGCCACATCTTGCAATAAGTTTAAATCTGAACCCCTTTTTAGCATTTTGCCATTTTGCGAAATAACTACTACTCCTGATGTGCAGATAAAGGTCTGGGATCTGTGATTGTGCCTTTCATTTTTCATTTGGTGTACTGTAATGATGTTACATTCAGCTGAGTGAAATCTTCAAAATGTTTGCGTCAGACTAGGCAATGCTGTAAACACCAGGAACGGGTGTTAATGGGGAGCAGGTGTGTTAAATTTGGTGTCATCGCTTTCACACTATTTCATAATATTTACTGGAAGTTCAACATGGCACCTTATGGTAAAAAAAAAATCAGAAAATGCTCTACATAAAGATGACCTAGGCTATACAAAGATTGCCAACACCACAAAAAATTAGCTAAAATATGGTGGCCAAAGGTTTAACTAGACAGGCTTCGCTTAGAACAGGCCTCACCAAGTTGAGTGCATGTGCTCAGCATCATATCCAGAGGTTCTCTGTTGAAAATAGATGTAGGAGTGCTGCCAGCATTGGTGCAGAGGTTAAAGTAATGGGGGATCAGCCTGTCAGTGCTGCACACTGTATCATACTGGTCTACATGCCTGTCACAAAAAAAGCCTGCAAACAGTTTGCTGAAGACAAGCAGACTAAGGACATGGATTACTGGAACAATGTCCTGTGATCTGATGAGATCAAGATTAAATTATTTGGTTCAGATGGTGTCAAGCGTGTGTGGCGGCAAACAGGTGAGGAGTACACAGACAAGTGCAGACCGCCAAGCATGGTAGTGGGAATGTGGTGGTTTGGGGCTGCATGAGTGCTGTCAACCTGGGGCGCAAAAGCTCATTGAAGGATCCGTGAATGCTAACATATGCTGTGAAATACTGAAGCAGAACATGATCCCCTGCCTTCGGAAACTGGGGCACAGGGCATTATTCCAACATGACAACAATTCCAAACACACCTCCAAGACGAACGCTGCTTTGCTAAAGAAACTGAGGGTAAAGACAAGAGAAGAAACTGAGCCCATTGAGCATTTGTGGGGCATTCTCAAACTGAATTTAGAGCGCTAACATCTACCAGCTCCGTGATGCTGTCATGGAGGAGTAGAAGAGGATACCAGATGCAACCTATGAAGCTCTAGTGAACTCCATGCCCAAGGGAATTCAGGCAGTTCTGGAAAATAATAATGGCCGCACAAAATATTGGCACTCTTGACACTATTTGGCCATTTTCACTTGGGGAGTACTCTCTTTTGTTTCCAGTGGTTTAGACCTTGTGTGATTGTGTTGCGGTATTTTGAGGACACAGTAAATTTACACTGTTATACAAGCTGTAGACTGACTGCTTTACATTGTTTTAAAGTGTCGTGTTTTCTGTGCTGTCCTATAAAAAGATAATAAAATAGTTCTAAAAATGTGAGGGGTGTACTCACTTTTGTGAGATACTGTATGTTTGATGTTTATCCAGCAGACACAATGTCGAGCTTATGCCATGTCTTGAAAAATCCCCAGTTCTGAGTGCAGCTAATGTTTAACTGCCAGGCGCATTCCAGTGGCAGACAAGAGCACTTTGAGTTGGAGCAGACTACTTTGATTCCTAAACACCTTGTCTCTACGCACACTATTCCTGTCACATTTTTAGCAGCTGCTGCTTGTTCACAGCACTCTTTGGCCTGGAAACTGGCCTCCCAAGATACAGCAGGCGCCGCCACACCTGAACAGAGGTCTGACTGCAACAAAAAGGGCTGGCTGATTTGTTACGTGTTACAATGCTACTAAGGGCGGCTTATTTCCGTCTTGTCATTCTCGGCTCCACTGACTTTCCGGGAACAACTCCTTACCTTGCCCTGAAGGCCATTCCAGCAAGCCTTGTGGCAGGCCTTTAGGTGGAACAGATATCATGTTCAACGTTTCGACATATGGCTCTGTTTCTCCTATGTCTCTCCTCAGGGCAGCTCAGCATTTGTTAAGGTTCTTCTGGTATTGCTCACATAATCAGATCTCTTGCTAAACATGCCAGGAGCATGGTGAAATATTTGTCTTGAATGTTTTTGCATTGACTGTGTATCAAGGAATGAGAACCATATGGGTCTTAAAACGCACTGGAAAGCAAGTGTTCAGTTTAAACTGTCATTGGTTAGCTACTTTTATAGGGTAATAATTCAGAAAATATAGGGTGCTGGGTGCTAATATCTGACAATTCTTTATAAAATAACTCACCATAACACCTAAGGCAACACGGGTGGAATTTCAAATTGTTAACTTGAAGACCACACATAGGTGCGTAGATCCAAAACCGTATGTGAAAGTGCTTGTGCCAGATGAATCAGGATTAGCTCCAGGAGTCCCTTTTCTTGTTTTGAACACCTTTAATGGTGGACTTGTCTTGTGACCTTGTTAAGTTGAGCCAGACACATCCTCACCAACCCTCCCTTTTCAAAGGTGCTTCCTGGAGTCCAGTGCCTCTTAATTCTATACAGATATCCAGACAGGCTAGAACACTGGTTCGACTTGCCTAAGCTGGGTGCCTGCACACACAACCTTTGATTGCTTCCATCACCTCGTGCCACTGACCCCTGACCTGGCAGGAGGCAGCATTTTGTGTTCTTTTACCACAGGCAGGGACAGAGAAAGACTTATCTGTATAAATGGGTCAGGTGTGTATGTGGATTTGGCCAAATGTACAGCTGCTAATTTAAAAATGTTAGGTGTTTCTGGATCCTTAGT
Organism: Parotocinclus haroldoi; assembly: GCA_034779995.1. Taxonomy (NCBI): domain Eukaryota; kingdom Metazoa; phylum Chordata; class Actinopteri; order Siluriformes; family Loricariidae; genus Parotocinclus; species Parotocinclus haroldoi. The sequence continues at coordinate 32,719 of JAUZST010064040.1, read as the reverse complement.
TGCAGTGGAATTTGCCATTCATGAATTTTGTAAGCATGAGCTTCTTCGGACTGTAAGAATCCAGATGAAGCTGCCAGATACTGCTATTGCAGCTACTTCATTACACTAAAGACTTGCCAATGTAGCCTATAGAAGCTGTTTTTCCTTTGTGTTTTTGGTGTTTTTTTGTACTGTATACACATTTCTTGTATTTTTGTTATAGTGGTCATTATACCACTGCTAAGACAATGCTATATCAAATTGAACGGTTGCCCTTTTCACAGTACCGTATATACAGTCATATTCATACACACTTCTCACAATATTGGGGTATATTTAATTAAGAGGTAACTCAATTTGAAATATCCCCTATTTTTTGTGAGCAGTATATATGTAAATGTACATATTCTGAGCATGCAATTAAAGAGTTACTATCTTGAGACTAGCTGTACCACATTGTAGGTCTTGAAACAAATATCAGTGATTGCTGTGATTGCTGGAAACTCTTACAACTTGTGAGACTGTATATTTTAAATGTCTTTTATTTTACTTTGTACTAATATATACAGATATATTGCCTCTTGGGTCCCATAATTGGCCATTTATTAGCACTAACATGTCAATTACTTTATTCCACCTCATTCAGAGCTCTCTATGGGTCAGTTGCAGGCTGAAAGATGAACAATTTGAACTGAGATAACATGCGAGAACTGAATAAAGAGGGAAAGTTTGGCTCTTGAAAGAAAACCGTGAGACACATCACCTACATAGTGAGGAACATGTGTTCAAGAGCTCTGCCAAAACCAACATGTCTCTAAACTATGTGGTGCCCCTGGGAGTGTGGTCGAGTTGAAACAGGGAAACTTTAGGATTATTCCAGGACTGCCTATTTTTACCTTCTAGTAGATGACCCAATATGGTTTAATCCATGTGCAGTTTTCCATACCTTCATTTCAAGTGAATAAATTAAGAGATTAAATAAAGGTTTTGATTCATTTATTTCTCTAGAACACTGTTGGTCTGGTCTTGAAGCTGTGATGTTTGGTTCAGTTTTTCCGTAACCTCCTGTAGACTAAGCTCTCAAACATTTTCCATACATACACTTTTATATAGGATACAAACTAAATAAACAAAATAAATACAATCATTTATGTCGAATGAGTCTTTGTGTAATTCCTAAGGACAGAAGACTGCACATTACAGGGTGAGACTATTGGTAAACCGTTATCACAAATGGGAAATCAAGTAGGAGAAATCTCAGTATTAAGGCTTTGAAACCAGTGTCCCAAAACTACATTTTCAGAGCAATGCGATACAGACCTAGAAAAAAAAATGTTTTTGGATATACTTATTCAATATAAAATTAGAAGCCAGCCAAGATTGTAAACATATTTCCATCCATTACACTGACACATGGTACCTCGTAATTGAATGTGGATTGCAGTATTATCATTTTTTTCTCTAATTCTGCAGAGAACTATTCTATCATTCAAGCTCAAGCTCCTCTTGTATTTTAAACTTATTGTTTTGGTGTCAAGGTATTTTGAATAGGGGTTTTGCAAACAGCTGGCATGCAGATGCTATTGCGGCAAGGCTACTTTGGCAAGTTTTATTGGGCCACTATCATTTGATTGAAGGTTTTTTTGCGATCCACTACTTAAACTAGACTAGATCTTTCACTAATGTCCTTCAAGTCATTGTCCCATTCTGGTGCTATGCCTGATTTTTCAGTCCTCAGTAGTCTGCCTTCATCCTCAGTTGTGGCAAACCAGATGCTAAGTAAGCAGACACCATAACCTTGACTGGGTACATTGGGTACCACCCTACTTAGTTCCTTCTCCTGTAATACTAGTCATAGCCAAGCTGGTCCTGATAATGCATGCTGATCCTTGCAAAATGACGGGAACTAATATGAACCAGAGCCATTTGTTCTAGAGGAAAGGAACTCCATAGCTTGTAGTGCTGTGTTTCCTCCTGGTGCTTTATTTAGAAAAAAGGGTAATAATCCAAATATTTCAAAAGTCAGGCGACATTGAGAAAGCAAAGCATCGATTATGTCTGAGCAGACGGTTCTCATTTCATGTGCAATAGAGAACATCTGTTGCCAAGTTACAACAAATATACCAGCTCCTTTGCCCATATAAGCCTGTATCAACTTGCCACCACACCAACCACCAAACTCAAATATTTATTTATTGAATTATGATTAAATGATAGATGTAAATTAATGAAAACAAGTTAGGCCAAACACATGTGGAATCACTTGGGGTATGATGCAAGTCACCACTGAATAAAATACACAATATCTTCTTTTAAAAGTCTTCCCTATTCTGACATAAATCCAATCAATGTCAGTGTATCTTGCTGTGTCCAACAAGATTTACCCATGCAGTGCCTAAATGGGAAATTCAAAGAGGGAATTTCTTTGGTTGGAATTTTTCTTCTTGCTGTCCAGCTTTCTGAACACCCATGAAGCATAGCCGGGTTTCAAATCCACAACACTCAGATTAGGCTTTCACATTTGCATTCTACTGCAAATGAATTAATTTGTCCCTCCTTGAAATTCTTTTCATGATCTGACTTGCCATTCAAACCCATTTCAATTTACCAGCATAGTGGGTAAGAGCAAATCACAAACCTCCGCAAAGGTGGCTGATTAGACTGACCGTCTCACTGTAAAACTGATTAAATGACAGATCTTTGAAAAGAGCTCTGCTATAACATTTCATGTTTTTTTAAATGGAGAACCAAGTAAATCCCCATTGATCCATAATAATCTTGTAGCTGCCACCTCCCCCAGCTCACCAAGGATTAGCTATGGTAGAGTGAATGGGTCTGACTGGAGAAGAGCGTTCCCTTCCCAAAACATTAACATGTCGCCAGTCCTAAGCTCTTCTGTTAATCGCGATTAGGAGCAGGTGTTATTGTGCAAAGAGGACCTTCCACTGCATGGTCCAAAAGATGGTAGGTCTCTTCAAGGATTTATTACTTTAAGTTTGTATTGCCCATACTGACAAATAACATATTTCACAGACGAGCCAACCAGGCGAAGATGACCAGTTCAAGACCTTCACAATGTGTGGTGCATGGAACCTTTAGGGAGTATCCAAAATGCACAACACAATCTTTCCTCTTAATGCTCTTACGTTGCCTGACTCGCTCCTGGGAGATTAGATCATTACAAGTAGTACAAATGGCATGGCCTTTCTAACTCGAATGCCAATTTCCACCTCATTATCTAGGCTCCAATCATCACAAGACAGTTAGCAATTTGGGAAAGTTTATGAAGTTCTACTCATGCAACATGACAAACCAGGTGAACATGCTTAAAGGTGAATGTCGAAAGCTGCATTTAGTCTGACTGATTACAGATTATATAGACAGTACGATAAAGGTTATACATCCCATTCAGAGAACATGAGTCATTCTGGATAGCTGTGGTGTTGCTGTAAAATTTAAGGTCACCATCATGGAAAGCACAAGCGGATAAGCATCCTTAATAAGGGGTGTAATGTTGCATTTCAATACAAAAATGGTATGTTAAATGTTGTTAATGTGCACCATGGAGAGATCTGATACAGTTGCATTTTTGAACACCAGAGGGCACAGTCTGATAGTGTCAAATATTGCATTGATACAATATTATAAATGTTTATAGATTAAATACGCATTATTCTGAATTGTCATTTTTCAGAAATAAAACAGCAATCTTTTTACTTAGTATTTTAATATATGGTAAAGCTGCAAAAAATATTTATTTACAATTTTAAACCTCTGTTCCTAGTCATTTCTTTAAATTGAAGGGTATTAAAAGTTTTTTTTTTTTCTGTTGAAACGTTTTTAAAGAAAATGTGCATTTTATTAAGTGTTGCATTGGTTACACTTCAAAAATCGTGAGATTTGAAATCAAATCAAGTCACAAACATAGTGTCACGAATCGAATCGAAAGGTAGCAGAGTGTATCGTTACACCCATATCCTTAATATAATCCCTTTATTAATCCCAGTAATTAAGTTTTTAGTCAGACCCTACCATTAAAGAACCCTAAACTTCAGAGTAAATTTTACTGTTCTGTAACCTGACAGACTAGATGTCTGCGAAGAACCTGACAAACATATTTAGGGTAATAATACATTTTCTTTGTGCAGCTGCAAGCCCACTGTGAAGCCAGTTTTAGTCCATGCTACTTCGACGGTTTTATAAAACTAATGCCGGTCACACTGTGTGAGATAATTCCTGAATTATATGACAGACTGTGTGATATAATGTCTTCTCCATGTCATTATATGTGAATAAAATGACTACTTGCTGCTTGCAAGGACTGGAGAGCATCAAAAAGTTTTACACTATCAGAAAAGTAAATAAACATGTTTAAATATGTTTAAACAGCATGTTTGCTTGCTAGTTAGCTAGCTACCTACCTGAACGCTGTAATTCGTCTGTTTTGAATGTTTCACATTTCGTTTGTGTTATACTGTTGCCTCTACTGCATTTGTAACTGTTCCCTGTGTTTTGCTTCATCCATTGCAGTCCTCATAGCAGCACTAACACTGAGATTTTAGTCCGGATTTTCTGACGGTGCCAGAACCTTGTCATCAGTTGTCTCTAGTCTCAGTGGCACTAAAATCAGCCGCCGGGCGAGCATGTCACATTATGTGTTCAAAGACTGCCAATCTCTCTACTCAAGTCACGACCAAATAATTATTTTACCATGGGTGATTTTTGTCCATGACTGCAATATCCAGCCAAGCTTTGTACCGTGTAAAGCCGACTAAAGCCATTATGGCATGTATTTTATATAGCACTGTGTCAAAAAGTGGAAAGCTTGTTCATGACACTTCTTCTTGTCCCAGTGCATGATGGAACAAGGACTAGGCTCCAGGGAGCTCATTCCAGACATAACCTGTGCTGTCAGTAGAGTGTTTCCCAAATTCTCTGTTACCAGTACCAGCCTCCTGAAGGAGAGCCAAGGGAGGAAACCGCAAGTTCCGCTCTGTAAGACAATTGTACAATGGCAATCATTGATCTGTTTCTGATCATGAGTTCTTAGGTGCCTTTCCTTCTCTCTTACTCAGTTTTTCCAAAAGAAGAATGACAGGCAATGTATTTTATAAGCTACATCATTAGGACCTTAATGTTCTGTTTTAAATCTGACATTCCCAGCTGAAGAGTTTAAAGCATATGCATTTGGCTTATTGTGACAAACTGGGCTTTGTACGTAATAATAGGGAAGTGCGCTGGTTTTTAGAACATGTTTCCTTTTAATTTTTTAATACTGACACTGACTACACTGTGTAAAATCCCTTGAACACTGTCTGTGTAATCGGAAAAGTGAGCTGAGGTGGAGAACATATTTAGGTTCAGGCTGATGAATTGAAGCCACCTTCGCCTGTAAATGGATGTATTTACCTTCAGTGCCGGACTAATGAGAGGGAGAATGTCCCGGAGATGTGCTGACGTCAGCTCTAATTCAAACAGCATGGCAACTAGGGAAAGCAGCCACACGCTTGTGAAGGGAGCTCATTTAGAGACTATCACGACAGCACCTCGATCCGGTGCCAGGAGAAGACAAAATCCTGAGCGGATAAACAGCACTATACCATTTCAGATTGTTATGAATCTATGTCAAAACATGTCTTAACAGCAATGCTGAAAGAGAACAAAGTACATAGTTGCTTCATCAGTGGAATGCTTTTGATAGAAAACAAGAATTTAGTTTCCACTTTTTAACACCCACACAAAAGACCAGAAAAGCTTCCCGACAACAATATACAGATTGTCTATTTGAAACAATTAACTGCTTTAATTAGGCACTTCAGTTTGTTTGCCTAGTTTACACATCATCACTTTTTCAGTATGTAGATCAGATTGTGGTACAAATAGAGGCCTTTGATGTTCACATCTCAATTAAAACATACCACTTTGCATGTTTGGCATGAAACTTACTAATTATTTCTCAATAAACTTTGCATATCTTTTTTTTTTATTTTAACTCCTGCTCTGAAGTCGGCACAAGACTTCAGAGCAGGAGTTAAAATAATATTTTTTCCATTTTAGTCTAAAGGCAGCTGTAATTAGAGTTGCGCATCTAAGAGAATGCAAGGCCAGAAACTATTATAATGAGGTGATACCCTACTGAGCCATTTGTCTGCTGTGATGTTAATGGGTGTAAAACTCCACACAGTTTTCTCTCACAACATTCTGTCTGTTACAACATTCCTGGATATGGATACCGGACATGCCCTATTCACCAACTCCTGTCATCGATGTCTTGCTATTTAAAAAAAAAAACTGCAAGAGGGGCCGATTTGACCGTTCCCATAAGGCATTAGTTAAACTCCTTGCCAGCAACATCGGGCTTCTGGAGAGAAGAAGAATTAGGAAACCATCCATTTTTGGATCAACCAAATGAACTCTTCTTTTGTCAACAGATTAACAGTTCTAACAATTTAGCTTGGCTTGCAGACCTTAGCTCTAAAAGGACAAATGTATTCCTTTAATGAGCCTTGACTGACTTGCAGTGTCACTGCTAGTTGTTTACATCTTCTTCAGACAGGACAGCTTTTTTGTTTCTCACTTGCCTGCAACCTGCTAGGTGAGCCCAGCTTGAGCTTAGCCAGGTATTCTCCAGGGAATACTGGCGTCTCGGCCTTTCCAGTAAATGAAGGGGGCACCAAACTTAGTCCAAAACTACTTATGGAGACAAGAGCATAAAGCTTTCTGTTCAGCTTCTGCCTACAACATACAGTGCTTCACCCTCATGATGTGTTCTTTTATAAAGTTAGTTCTCTATCTAAACAGGCTTCTTTAGTAAGTGAACAGATAAACAGATTCAAAAAGAATGGCTAGACAGTTTGGAAGTTACTTTTTGGACAAAAGTTTACAAAGTATAGTAATTTGAAAAATTAAGCCCATGATCGCTTAGAGTAAGTGGACCTGGCAACTTCTTTGACAGCTCTATACTGTGTTGAATACTTGTGTGTGCATGTGCACACTAAAAAAACTGAGTAATGGTATACATGCACTGTTAAATCTGGTTTGTTTGGTATTTGTTTGGTATTATAGTTGATAGCAATCATGTTCTCATGCTGTAAAGTTGACATCTCTGGATCTTAATACCAAAACCTTGATCATTATCATGGGTTGACAAATTCAGGTCGGCATTTTAGTTCAACATAAATATTGTGGAGTATACATATGATTTGGATTTCTCTACACAGTCTTGTGTATGTATGTTTGTACATGAAGAAACCATGGTGGATGACTTGCAGATGTAAGTGGGTGAGTGCTTTTGCCCACAACCAATGTTGACAGCAACCATGATATCACCCTTCTCATTGCCGTGCTAAGGAGGGTGATGTATTCTGTGTACCAGGTGGTTTACCAATGATAACGATGACGATATTTACTCCAGAGTTCACCACAGTTCCATAGTTGTTGGTGAGAGTCTGTAGGTTGAGCAGCAGCCTGAATCAAGCTGTGTCAACTGGCTTCCGGCAACTTGATTGCCTGTCGCATTTTAATTAGCATAACCTGTCTGCTGGTTTGAACAGATTGAATGGTTCACAGATGTTTCCATGAAGACTGCACGGTCACCAAACCCTGTCCCCTGTATTTCCTGTGAATAAACGTGTGAGAAAAGATATTTATTAATTCTAAGAAAGGCATTGTCACTACAAGTACACTACTGATGAACTGTAGAATTTCGTGATGAACAGGTGAGCTGTTTTGATTTAGTAAAAATGGTAATCATTCAAATATACTGTGGTACCTCAGCACTCAATGTTCATTTGTCTCAGGAGTCATGTTGTGTGCCGAAATCTACGTGTACCGAGATAAATTGAATGAATCAGTTTTGGACCTCTAGAAAGTCTAAAAAAATATTATTTAAATACATTAAAATTTAAGTTTACTTACCAGATACCATCCTCTTTTTTGCTATTATTACATTTTGCTATTATCTCTTATTAACGCATCATAGTTCTCACTGTTTTCTTTTAGTTTTGTTGGCATCTCTGGTGACTTTTTGCACTAAGAATGTATGTAAAATAAATTAAAAGCACAGGAAAGTATAGCTTCAGCTTCATGTTTTAGCTAGAAATGGCATATGGGTTATTTATCTCGACTTAAACAAGTTCTATGTTTTTTCATACACTGACACATCGAAAGCTGTTATGAGCCATGCTAGTATAGTTGGTAATGCTGATACTGACTAATGTTGATAATAATTGATCCGTATCATTGACTCTGATCTGATTTAAAGCTATTTCTCCATTCCTCATCACTAGTGAATTGAATGCAAAGAGGACAGTTTGATGAGCTTGGATCAGCTAAGCACAGAACAAGCTTCTTTAACATACTACAGTGCTAAACTACAAAGGATAAAATGCAGTCCAATGATTTATTTTCCCTATTTGCCTTGCAGTTCAACTACACTGCATGAAAAATGACAGTTATGAATCATTTATTGCTGTTTCACATGGGTTTCCCATCAACTATCAAGTCTTTTCCCGAAAAGGTGCTCTATTCTGCGAAATGGTCCAAGGTCCCATTTGACCAGAGCAGTTTATACACTTGGAGAAACAAAATAGAACAGGAACTCCTCTGAGTCCAAGTTAGTGAGGGCCACTGATCTGGACAGTAGCTTCACAAGAGATCCATCAATATTCCCAAGCTACACTTTAACCTAGCAGTTCTTAAAGCATAGCCTTTTACAATGGTCGAGTCCAGACATCTGAAAATCTCAAAACGTCAAAGTGTAATACCAAGAATATTAGTGTAGGTATTTACTCATTTTAAAAATTTGTAATAATTTTAATGTCATTCTGCCTCTTTAGTGAATAAGAAAGCCAAATCTCTAATTGAACATTAAGTGTACAGATTCTTCACATTCACCTAAATAGTTATAATACTATTTCGTTATTTCGTAATTATAATACTATATGAAATACTGGTTATTTTGGCAGTGGTGACCACTGATTTCACTAACCTACTACTGAATAGTATCGCTTCCCCAAATAACACTGTGAATTTATTTCGAAAAAATGGATATCTCTATATACTTTTGAAAATATTAGTAAAATATAATTTTACTGAGGACATTTTTAGTGGTTATGAGGAATGGTGAGGGCACGCTAGTCAGGGAATCACTGCCGGTGCTGCCAGAGTGACTGCTACCCATGCTGTGATAGACTGGATTTTTTTCCAGGGAACTTTATGGCTGTGGCCTTTGTTATCTAGGTATAGGTGCAGCAGCCCCATGTGAATCTCAACAGGAAACAGCAGGAGAAAAATGAATAGCTAACAACACAAAAAGTCCAGTCAATTTCAAGGGAACTGCCATAACATTGGTGTGAATTTATTCAGGCTCCTGCTCAGCAATATTGGGCTTCTGAGTTTAATCCATATACATTCTTACAGTACAGCTCAAAGTGTTTAATAAAATAAATGAAAAGAGAAAGGCTGATGTGGCATCCTATGTCATTTTAAGGAAGTATCAGTGTCTGATGATGACATTATCTGCTTCCTCTCTTAACCCCCTCTTGCTTTCTTGGCGTGTGCAATGCAGACTTGAGGAAAGGTGTCGGACAGGTTGAAATGAGAGTCTCTACAGGGACATTGGCTGATGAGAAACAGGTGGCTTCAAACATTTTAATCCTGCCTGTCAAGGCCACCGGGGCACTAAGACGAGGGGCGCAGGGAGCACATCTGGCAAAAAGAGTAGTGCTGAGAAGAGCTGAATATCTGCTCAAAGACAACAGAGCTGAGTAGTGGTGGCAATATGCTCAAACAGAGCAAAGCTGAGGAGAGCTGGATGTATACTCAAAGCAAGCAGGACTGGGTAGAGGTACATGTCAATTCAAAGTGTGCAGGACTGAGGTAGATATGAGGTCAAAGAGTATAGAGCTGAGGAGAGATGGGTGACCACTGAAAGAACCGAGCTGAGTAGTGTTGATGTACATTTAAGGAGAACAGAGCTGAGTAGAGTAATGAATCTCTCTATCTCAGTGTGGACTACCCAGTGCATACTGATTACTGTAGTTAGTTAATTCTGTTAAACCTACCATTAAATGTAACCTTCAATTAAACTTTGATTTCTTAGATTTGGTCCCCACAATGCAATGTAAACATGTATGTACACTCCACCTACCCCTTCTACCCCTAACCCTACTCTTAACCTCTTAACCTTTTATTGTAATCAAACTGGTTATCTGTTTAAGGTATTATGATATTTGGGTCATTCCTTCCCCTATTCTCGAGGGGATTGCAGGGAGGCCCGGTGTGTAAATACAGGAAGCCAGGTATGAAGTATACTGCTCACAAAACTTAGGGAAAAGTTTAAAATGAAAGATCCCCTAATGAAATCCCCACATTTTTTTCTGATCAGTGTAGTTGAGAGCTGATCTTCAGGCATCTATATTCTCCGTTGGTATATCACCTTTTTGAGAAACCTAGTGTTCCATGCTCATTGTAAGTATTTTCTTTTCCTTTAAGCTGCTGCTGCTAAGATTCTAATGCTAAATTGATCATGCTGATGTTGTAATGCAAAATTTGTGGTGAAAACTGAGATCTGTTTTATGCTAGCTGAGTTTGTTTGTTGGTTTGTAAGACCCTCTTTTTCACCCCATGTTACACAAATTCATTGCTATTTTTCTTTTAAGGATTTTCCTAAAGTGAAGGCTATGCAAATTGGACTATGTACTATGTACTATGGACATTCATACAGGGAGTAACCATAAGTATAGGGCACGAAGCAAAAGCCAACCTAAGACAGGTTAGCCCAGCACATAGCACACAACCACAAACACACAGACCCTGTGACCTTTATACCATTTAACCAAACATAACTTACATAGTTAGAGCCAGCTCATGGTGACATGTAGCGATCATGCAAATTCCACACAGGCACACTGGAACTTGGGTCCCTGAAAGTGGGAACGAAAACAACACTAACCAATGTGCCACACCAATTTACACCAGTAGAGTTCAAATGTCCTATTAAGAAATGGCATTTCCAGCAATTTTTGTGGTTGTAACTGGGATACATGCTATCTACCTAATGTTGTTGCAGACCAAATGCAACCCTTTGTAGCAGCAATATCCCCTAATGGCAGTGAACTCTTTCAGCAGGATATGGTTCAGGCATAGTTTAGGGAACATGATGAAGAGTTCCCAGTGTTTACTTGACCTCCAAATTCCCCAGAACTCAATCCGATCAAGCTATGTTCGGCAAGTCAGTTCCATGGAGACCCCACCTTGCAACTTACAGGACTTAAAGGATCTGCTGCTAATGTCTTGATGCCATATACAACAGGACACTTTCAGAGGTCTTGTGGAGTCCATGCCTCAAGGGCTTCGAGCCTTGGCGGCATAAATGGGACCTACACTATATTAGGCAGCTGGTTTCAGTGTTATGGCTGATCAGTATATGAGACTGTGTGCTACAATGACCTTATCTGGTTAGCTCATTTTGACAGATTTACATGGAACGTGAGGTGATATTCAGAAAGCTAATCAGCATGGTAATTCTGATAAAAATTCACTGAACTGCAGTTGCTGCTTGACATCTCAAATTGTTTTTGTTTGTCTCATTGCTGCCAAAGAATGTGTGGGCTCCCTATGTAAGCTTAAAGCACGGCCCCAAGAGCAGCACTAAGCATGGAAAATAGTGTTAAATGTAACAGCAACGTGCTGCTCAATTAAACAAATGCGCTTAATGTCATACAGACCCCATTTTCACACGAACGATACTTGGAAATAAAGGACTTATTTGGTCTGATTATTATTGCATACATATTTGTGGTTGTCTTGCTCTCCTTGTCTTTTTCTCTCTATTATTAGTAGCTGTTAAGCATTTCCTAGCTTTTTCCTACAATGCATGGCAGATTTATGAGCTGCTGGACATGAAATATTAGTTCATAGTAAGCATATATTTCCTTACACAAATCCATATAATGCATCCACCAGTTTCCCCCCTTCTTTCTTTTAAATCCTAGATCTTCCTACTCTAAAGCTTTCTTTCTGCATCTAATTCTCAAAGCTTGAGGCCTGGGCGTACCACAACTTAGCCCTCAGCAGGACTCCCATGTTTCCCTTTGTGATATTGAAAAATTTTAAACCAAGCATGCTGATTAAATAAGTATGAAACTGACCAAAGCCAGATGGAGGACTGGTTCTAAACTGTGGAGAACCTCCCCAATTCACTCTGTGTAAAACTATTTAGTCTTCAGGGACCACCTGAGCAGCAGATAAATTAGCCAGACCAGCAGACCAGCTTTCTTCCAGTTTCTCATCACTTAAATATTGTTTGGCATAAGAAAACCTCTAAGACAACTGGCCTGAATCAAAGATGAAACCGTGCAGTGCATCTTAATTGCTGTAGGTGCTTGTCAGTTCAAGTTAGGAGGCAAGCACCAGTGAGAGTTTGGAGCCTGAACTTCTCCACGCAGGACTTTCTGTTGCGAGCAATCAAACTCCTCTGGGAACCTGCAAGCCGAATACAGAGCAGCAGCCAGTCGTGCTTACGGGCACAATCAGAAACATCACAATATTTTGACTTATCTTGTATTGTGGTTATGTTGCAACACAGGCTTTGTGATAACGCAGTTCCCATTTGGCATGCACAAATGCCACGTTAACTCGAGAGCCCATGCAATCTGTCACTTTATTCTCATGTTAATTGTATTTCATTACACTCATCACACAGTGTCTCATCTGAAAGACCAGCAATTGTTGAAAGCCTCAGCCTACTCAAATGGTCCCAAAAATTTGTATTGTTTTTTTAGTCATCTGAAAATGCTGTGAAAGTCACACCATATGAATTTGCTGAGATAAAAAATGATGTGCTAGTTTAGATGAAGTATATTTCATGCTGCCTGATGTAGGCAGTTCTGTTAAATACAGCCTTCTCAGGCTTTGTTCAGTCTACTCAGTACTGCTGAGCTCAGATAACTGGAACCAGGTCACAGTTGACTGTTATCATCTGCTCGGGGCCACAATTAGTAGCATGAGCATTCACATAGAGCCTGGACATATAAACAGTACAGTGTAGGGGCAAGCTGCTGTGGACCTGAGGCGGATGAGTGTCTCGATTCTTATCAGGTATCATGTTGCAGCTTGAAGAAACCCCAGTAGTATGAGTTAATTTAGAGCATTCAGTCTCAAACGCATCAAGTGCTGGAGTCACAGGATAGTGTATAATTGCTGGAAGCCTATTTGAATCAAAGGAAGTGAACAAGCATTTTGTAGTCAGATTTCAATGCCTCTTCTGTAACCAATTCCTCCTGACCAGAGACTCTGCTAGTCTAAGGCCTATCGGGGACATTATTCATTCATCCATATACTCACACTTCAGACAACACAGAGTAGCCAGTTCATCCTCTGTCATGTTTTTTGGATACTGTGGGTGTATCCAACACTCCACACAGAGAGTGACCAGAGACACAGGAACTGTATGATGACTGGCCCTGTGAGGTTTCACTAATGTATTAAGTAGTAAACAGTAGGGACTTAATGTGCATTGTCACATCATCTAATGCAATTTCATTTTTAAACACAAGATGGTGCTGTCATAGGTCATACGTTACTGAATAAACATAGATTTGATATACAGTATTTGATATTTTATCACAACAATCATAGTTTTTACTGTGATTTTCGTTTTAGAGACTAGATAGCTGTTATTTATATTTCTATTAAAACTATTTAAATTGCAGGATTTTAAGTTAAGAAATTAAGAAATTGAGTTTTACTTAAAACGTATACAAAAAATGTTCATTGCTTGGCATTGGTTAAAATTTTATCGTAAAAACATAAACAAGTATAAAATCATTAATTGTGAGGAAAAAAAAAGGTTTTAGGCGTTAAGGTATGTTTTGGCTCATTATAATTGTCAATAAAAATATTAGGATAAATTTGAGAGCTGCATTTCTCCTCTAAATACTAATAAATTGCAATAGTTGATTTGAGCACGGGTTAGTGCATTTGTGTTTTAACTGTGACTAATTAACTGTGCAACAGTCCAGTGTCTAAGCTGGGTGCTATCCTGTGCACATCAAACAACAAGTGAAACAGGTAACACAATGTGCTCATGGGTGTTCCATCATGCAGCTGCGCCTTACTCAGCTGTTACCTTGACTACCAGTGTGGACAGCACGGAAAAGTGCAATAACAGCCAAGTTTCAGCACGTCAAAAGTGCCAGCATCAAAGCAGGTTCGTGAGTCCGACTTATTTGTTCACAGGGTAAACTGATTGATGATTCGATTTAATCACTCTTTGACGATGCAGATAAATCCACAGCACCCAGCTAATCAAAGGGCTTCTGCCAAAGAGAAACAAGCACTTTTTGCCCATCACTCACTTTTTTTGTGAGTCAGACAACTGCTGAACTCGCGTGTGGTAATAAATGGAATGGAAATTGGAAGCTAAATGGAAGCTTGTCATTTTTGGAGGCTCCCTCTCTTCAGCAGGTCTGTGGGACATTTTCAACCTAGGACTTCAAAATGTCCCTCAGCACCGATAGCATTTACGGCAATGGACTATGAGTATCTCAGTATTGCTGAGTACTGTGTATCTCAGTACTGCTGAGACTCTACCCAAGGCTTCAGAGTGCTTATCTGTACTATTGATTTCCGAATGCCTCCAGTCTTTGCATGAAGGATTTGTATGGCACACTAAACTCCGATCCGCATTCCATTTTCACTAAGTGAGTCCAGCTCTCACTATCTGTTGAGACAGCAGAGATACTATGGAGAACGAATGAAATAAAGCAGGAGATGTCTCTGTGCCCTAGAGGCAGGGAACAAGGCGCCACCATCACCATCACAGGCATAGCATTGTAGCTGCCTGGAATGTAAACACATTGACACATTTTCAGTGAAGGAAGGAAAACGGGGTATGGGACTGAAAGTTGATGCATATCTTTTTGTTCATAATACCCTTTCTGGCATTGTCAGACTGAATAGTTTAGTTCTTAATTCAGGAACTGATAGCATCTACTAAAATCTTTCCAGTTAATGTTCCTTCTCTCACACCTCTTCCTTGCTGAGCAAAAATAAGGGAATTTAGGGGTACTTGTTAGAGCTAGGTCACAACGTTCTCCCACCAGGCTGCCCTTTCAGTGTGTCAGGAAGAAAACTAATGGCCAAGGCTTTATGTACGATTGCCATCATTTACCAAAGTCACATCTACTAGAGACGCTGCTCCACACAGTGCTGCACCAGTCTTTCCGGGGCATCCATCAGCTTGCTTGACAGCTTTTAGCTTATTGCACTATAAATTACTTCGAGAGTCTGCAGCTCCAAAGCTAATTGACAGGGATGACAACTTAAACCTAAGTACATTAGAAAAATATGTAAAGTACAATACAAAAGTCTTAGACCACCCTTAGATTTGTTGTTTTAGCAATGGTACCATAAATAACATATTGTCAGCAGTCAATGCAATTTCAAACTTGCATTTTTCACTCCATAATACACTTTTCACTGATCTTTATTCTTATATTTGTTAGCTTTAGCATATACTGTATTTAGCATATTTTGTGTTTAGGCTGCTACCTTTCCAAAAAAAACTGTACTTCGGACAGTACAAGGGTAAACACTGCTATTGCTCAAAATTAAAGGGAGGTCTAAATACTTGCCATGTTCACTCATAGATGCTTTTTTCTGGTTTTCTTTCAGTTTTTTAATACTGCATACAAATATCCTTTATTGTTTTGGTTGTATTTTAATAATACAATGGTATATATAATTTAATGGTGGTATAAGACTTTGGCAAAGTACTGTAGCTAAATACAGGCTAAGTGACTGTAAAACCAGAAAATACATCCAGATCAATGAAAGGAATCCTACAGCATTTTTCGGAAAGATCTTTCAGATAGCACCAGGGCTCATTCCTCTGATAAGTGGACAGTGGCCATTGCTGCAGGCACCTCTAGTTTATTTAACAGCCTCCCCAACCCGACAGGGCCGTTCTGACCTCACATAAAGGTCAATAGCACACAGGTCACCCAAGAAGAGACACCATACTTAGCAGCAGCCCTTTGGCAATGCATATCTAAGGGGATAGGTTATAAATCCTCACACTCCCGCACACCTAGAGACAACCCTAGCACCTGAGGACACTAGCAAGATGTTACACTCAGTTCTATTTCATGTATTTGCTTGTGGCAATTTGAAACTGGCATTGTATCAGCACCACACTGGCAAGGAAGACTGAAGACTGATATGACAGCAAGGATGTGATGCCCAAGCTGCCAGAATGCATCACTGGGACTTGCTGTCCTGGTGAGCTAGCATCTTAGATTGCTTTGCCATTGGAACACTACATAGTTTTTTCTGCAAGTATCATTATACAGGTATGCGCTATTAAGTTCTGCTGACCAAATTGAACTTTAATCAGAGTCACACTTTTTAGGCTGCTGTAATGTAAATATAAAGTGGATCTTTACAAACTTTGTGCAAGCAACACATAAATGCACCAGAGAAACCAAAAATGGAAAACCAAAAATTCTATAATATGCAGAACTGCAGCAACACAAATGTGAAGCAGTTTATAGAAATTTAGCTGAGAGATAATATACAGGTGGTGTGAGAACAAACAAAGGACTCCTACTTAAAATGGGGCACATACAAAAAACACCATTTACCATTACAGGCAGCTTCTAAATTAGCAGCAGAAATTCACACATTCGTAAGTAAGACAAGGTAGAGCAAACATACCAGTAAGTTAGTTAGTAACACACACATAAAAACACACATACATGAATCAGTGTTGAGAAAACAAACAACCAGGTCTGTGGACATGAACTTATCAACTATAACTTGATCAGTTAATAAAACATATATTTTGTATTTTCTTTATATCTTTAGATATCTTTGACTATCAGGAATTTGGTTCAGACAGGATCAAGGTGGTAGCCCAAATAAGCAGTTACATTTTAGATATAAGTCCCAAAAAGCTGCACTCTGCAACTACCAATATTTGTAAACGACTTTATAAAAAATTATGCCCTCTCATGCCTAAAATCACTTAAAATAAGCAGATCTGACAACTGTTATACAAACTGTTATACAACTGTTATACAAGCCTCTGGCGTGGATCCGCAGCACCGATTGGCTGTCGTGGTGTCCAGCCGTTTACAGTCACAACATCTGGAGCTAAATGACTGATATTTATTATAACTGTTAAGAACTTGTTTGCTAAAGTGAATGGACGTTAATCGGATTGTCGTTAAATGTTGCTTAGCTGTGCATTTGACCATATCTTTTGTTCTTAGTGGTGACTGTATCGTTTATTTACACTCATTACCAACAAAGGGTTATATAAAGTGATCAGTCCAACTACTGGCATGTTTTGGGATGTGGGAGGAAACTTGTATTTAGATGAGGACATAAAAAGAACATTCAAGACTTCACGCTGCCAGACTAGAGAGAGAGGGCTCAAACCTCAGTTGCTGGACCAGTCAGTATGCCACCAAAACCCCAAATTGCATTTAATTATATATCCAGCTATAATGTTGTGACGCATGTATTGAGGTGATGCAATGTAGTGACAGTGTCTTTATGTGCTGTGGTGTCAGATTTTCTCTCATATCACCAAGCCTGTTTGGAAAGTCTAGTGTTTGAGTGAATTAATTCAATTTCAAGTGAAAATTTTTTGCTGCTGTTTGTATTGGCAGCTCCACCTCTCAGGTCTCCATCCAGTATGAATTACTCATCCTTTGGAGCGAGAGAGAAAGCCTGTGTGTTTCAGCAGAGTGTGGACAGACTGACAGAGTGATTGATGGAGTGACGAGGTCTGGACAATGAGGCAGCAGTGGGAAGGCAGTTTTGAACCATACCTCAGAGGTGTTGAAAGAATCTGCAGGCTGTACCAATAGGACACTGGCTCAGAACGCTGTAAATGGAGGGTGTCACGGTGCCCCCAGTTCCCCCTCCTGTGTTTTCTTAGCTCGTTCTGCTCCATAAAATAATCTGCTCACTGTCATAGTGTGTGATTTGGCTAATGTGTAGCTGAAGGGCAAAGATGACCTCCCAGCCAACCAAGTGGGTCTGGTTGCTGGTTTAAATCAGTGAAGGTTTTCTCTCTTTCCTGTGGTCCGCATTGAAATTCGGCATATGGAGTACATAGCGGACGTTGTAGCTTGTACACATCCTTGCACACATATGCTTACGCACAAACACAAGCCGCCTCACAGCAAACCCACCAAATCTAATCTTACTCGTAATGAGACGGAGCCAGGCGACTTCCTAAAAAGTCTAAGAAAACGAGCAGTGTTTCTCTTACACAGTCTCTCATTATATATGCTTGGGATGCAAAAGAAAGAGCGTAGCCATGACAGAGCCTTACGGCATAAAAGCCTGTTAGTAGGCAGTTATTTTACTCAGATTACTTATTTCAGATATTTCATGCGTCATTTCTTTCTAAGTATAATGTTCCTTCTGTTAAAATGTTAATCAGAACATAACTGGTAGAACAGTAAACACCAGGTAGTATAATCAAAGCATTATCCGTACCATAGCCATATTCGGTCTGCTTAAATGTTTTATGAAACTTTAAATGCTCAACACAACTTTGGGCATCAGAAGGTGAAAACATGTTCAGGCTATTTCAATGGAATAAACCTAGCGATCTGGTGCTTTTACCGCTAAAGACTGCCGGGTCGAATGTCACTCCTGGGAAACGAATGGGTTTGATAATTTAAGCCAAAATAAGATTTAAAATAAGATTTTTTAGGCTGTTTTTGTTTCATTTCACTTTTGCCATTTAAACTCAAACATGAATCATAAATAGAAATATCATACATGAAAACATTAATATATGAAGTGTGCTTTATTCAGTCGTGTAAGATCATTTTCCTTCCTATTCCTTTATGTTTATTGAGTCATTGCGAGCTCTGAGCTGCCATATTTCACTCATAGAAGCCCAGTAGGTGGCAAGTTACCTGGGGTTAGCATGCTAGCTAACAGCAGCCAGATGTCTAAAGTTAACTTACTTTTTCACGCCCGCTTTACATTTGCGTTATGCCTTTGGGTTTTTTAAGCTGTCAACTCAAGACAGGCAAATGCAAGCCTGGTGAGAAATAATCACTCAATAAGTGTTAAATAGTGTTAATTAGCTTCTATTCTGGCTTTCGCATTGAGAGCTAGTTGTTGCGACAATATTTTACAACGAGAAGAAATAACTTTAGACCTCCTTGGCAACTTGTTGGTTATAATCTGTGGCATGACTGACAGGACAGAGTAGCTTGACGAAAAATATATATGATTTTGAAATATTTATGTGAGCAGTACATTCCACACCTCAACACACAGTAGAAGTGAATATTGCTACGAATATTTTAGGATGTTACAAAGATGTCTCTGCAAAGTTAGTGGAGTAAAATGAGCTATTTTTAAAACCTAGTGAAGTTAATAATGGTTGTTCACATACTTTAGGAAACCAAGATCAAGCTATAAATAAAACAGAATGCTTGATGCTGTTGGTGAATTGTCATTGATCTTCTTCCAAACCTACACAGATTTCAGAAGTGGTACATAGCTGAAAAGAGAAGCCAAAAGAGAAGGTCTTTTAGAGGATACATGACTTTTACTAAGGAATTAAGAGAACTAATCCACTTGTTTGGCTTCAGTAGCATGGATATTGCCCAGTGCCTCTCTTCTTGTGGCCAGTGCACAGACCTGAGAGAGCTCACGTGTGCCAGTGAATGACACTCTGTTACTCTGCAATTATGAGGCTGGTTTAGCGCTTTTTAAAAAAACTGTGTGTCTGGGTTTGCAGGTTGTGTAACTATAAAGTACAGAGTAAGGCAGATCATATGATAAACGTGTATTTGGGCTTTATGTGCCCTGCGATAGATTTGTTGCTTTAATAGTGCAGATTGAAGGTGTCATTTTGTCTTGCAAGATATTTAGCTAATTGTATTAACGTTATTGTAGCTCTTGCAGTAAGACGCACCAATAACTTTATAGACTCTTATATATATATATATATGATATACTGCCTCAGCTGTTAGTGTCAGCAAATGCTAAACAGCCAAACAAATGCTTATATATCCCCCCTGTCTGCAGTTTTGCAGGTTAACAAGTACATCTGGGATGTTGTCATCAAAAATATACTTTATTCGCTCAGCTCTTCTGTCCTTTGAGACTGGGAGCTGATGTGTGGATTTGTGCTGCTCTGTGGAGCCAGTTTAGCCGTTGCAAATGTTGTGGTAGTTAAGTTTGGTGTAATGTCAGTGGATCCAGTTCAATTGAATAATTTCTGGGGACTGTGGTAGCCTAGTGGTTAAGGCACTGGACTTTGGATCAGAAGGTCCAGGGTTCAAATCCCACCTGTGCCACAGTTGGGTCCTTGAGCAAGAACCTTAACCCACAATTGCTTGGATTGTAAATCTGTAATCTGTAATTGTAAGTCGCTCTGGATAAGAGCGTCTGCTAAATGCCATAAATGTAATGTAAATGTAATCACTTTGGGTTCCACTTCTCTCAGCCATGAACAGAAAGCTTAGGCTGCAGTAGACACACAATTACCAAGACTGGCAAAACATAACCATGTCTGATTATGAAAATGTCTGAAAATGTCATGGCATGTGGCCTTCCCAGTCACCAGATCTGCATTCCATAGAACACCTCCAGTTTAGAGTAGAAAGAATGATTCACAGCATGAGATGGAAAAATCTGCGGGGATTGCATGAGGCAATCATGTCAACATAGAGCAGAATCTTTAAGGAATGTTTTCGACATCTTGTGGAATCCATGGCATGATGAATCGAGGCTGTTTTGAGAGCAAAGTTGGGCCCTGGCCAGTATTAGTATGGTATGGTATTAGTATGGTATTACTTTGGACTACGAAAGTACTCAATGAATGTATATATGTATATAGTACCACAGCTTGCCATGCCGTGCAAGAAACACACAGAATTGCCTGGTGGGTTTATTTTATGTTTCTGCCTTCCAATGCAATGACGTGCTATTTCATTCTTAGGCAATACAGCAAATGATTTCTCAAATATCATGCTGAAAGTCATTGTTGTGTGCTGTAATCATAATAAAGTATAATTCTACTGTCATCACTGTGTCCATTCCTGTCATCTTGCATGGGTGTTTGGAACAATACTACTTGTTGTTCAATTTGCAGTGGAAAAACCAAAGTTTGAGTTATTCATCCAGGTCCTGCAACAGCTTGATACAACTATGTCATACAGTTGCATACAAACTAATATTACTATTGACTGGCATAACAAAATTATGTACTTTGTTGGGCTGATTTCTTGCTATTTATTTGAAAATTGATTTACCAAGTAATAAGACGTTCAAATTATTATTACATTACAATTATTTATCAAAAGCATTTAGTATCAAGTGTGAAACATTAGTGCATTAGGAGTGTGACTATGAGAAAGAGTAGTAGGTGTGGTCTGTGGTAAATCTTCTGGCAGAGTTTACTTTCTCACATGTGTTTCCCAGACTGGCCACACAGGGGTTTCAGTGAAGATAGCATTTACAATGCAGGCAGCATCACTCCGCAGGCTCTCTGCAAACTCGTACTGATTTTCTTTCTTTCTCTCTCGCTCACACACACACACACACACACACACACACACACACACGGCCAGCATGGTGGGGTCGCTGTAATGTATTCACAAAGCTGCGTCATGTCTTTTGTCTTGCAGCGTCCGGCGCGTTTTGCTGCTCTGTTACGCTGACCATTTTTTTCCCAGCGTCTCTGCTGACAGGAAAGAATAATCTGCTATTAGACACCAACCTATAAAAGCAGATAGCGGTGCCGTAGCCCACGCTAATGAGCCGTTATCACAGCAGGACAGCAATCAGCACGGCACAGACAAATGACCAAGCACAGCATCCTCCTAATGGCCGGTACGTATATGAATCCATCTCTGTTTCATGTTGCTGCTCGCTCGGTCACACACCTCCAACACACACCGAAGACTCGGACACGCGAGCTGGTTAACCAAGCGCAATTGACCAACGGCCCAATTAAACCTGCTGCACAGTTAATGAGAGCTAAAACAGTCAGTGCGAACGCACAGGACCGGTTTCTGGGCCTGCACCCCTTTCAGAAAGCTCGAACAGTGCTGTTGAAACTCCGATCGTTAACTAACACAACGGCTATTTCCCCAAGCGAAAGGTTCATTTCGGCTCCTCTTTTCTTTACAGGACGCGACGTTCTAGCCCGAGAGTCCAGAGAGAGCGAGAGAGCTTGGCAGAAAGAACACAAACGAGAAACACACATCTGGTAATGATTGAGATGGTCTGAATGACTAAAGAGCTGCCAACAAGCTGGATGATACCTTATTTGTTGTGTTTGTGGAGAAAGAATTGAGAACGATCCACTTCGGAAAGGGGGTGGGGGGTGATTATTATTATTATTATTATTGGACACAGTAGTGAAGTGTAGCCCTGGGACTTTGTAGGGACCGTCCAGGTCACACCAAGACATGGATCATGGCGAGGAGAAAGAAACAGAGATGCAGAGATGCAGGAGGAACTGCAGGGGTTAAATCTGTGCAGCATGTTCTCATTCATTATTCACACACGGACCTTTATAACCATCTGTCCTCCTGCCCTTTTACACACTGTAACACACTTACAGGCACCGACAAACCGACGCGATAATGATGCTCTGACCCACAAACTTCCTAGAGCACCCTTGTCAAATGAAAAGCGTGACGGGGTCAACACGTACACGTCCTGTTTTAGGGTCTGTCCCTCAGCCACAGCTAGAAATAGTCAGCGTAAGGTCCGAGTAGAAGGAAATGACATTTTTAGGTGCGACGGAAACACCTCGGTGACATTTCCGTCAAATTCAGGAGCTCGTTGTTTGAATCCGGCTTTGTTTTCAGACCGGCAGTCCAGGGAAGCTTCAGTAGTTTCAGGTAACCGTGCAGCCGGCTCGCCCCATGCTCTCTGTGAACAGGGCGACACCGTCCACCGTTGCGTTCAGCTCGTATATCTTCCTGGCCAGACTATTAAGAAAGATAGGTTTAATATCCACTCTCGCACGAGCGGTAACCTAAACGTCCCAGCGGATGCCATGACCATCATAATCAATCTTTACACTATAGAGCAAGCATGAAACGAGCCGTGGCTTCTAACACACTGCCGTTACCCCCGGCTCTGGATAAATGCAAGGTGGACATTTCTATAGACAAATTCTCTGTGGCTGCTGCATTTCACCGCACACACGTCCGATAATATAATGTTATTATAACGTCATATGCTGGATAAGAAACCGGCCCTTTAAGAAAACGGGAAGGAAAGGATTCAGAAGGGACTAACGTAAACACACATTTAGGAAAGCGTAGGTGATCCGAAAGTCACAACGAAGGCGATTAAATGCATGCACGCGCTTTTTTTAACATTTTGTTTTTAAATTATCGCTAATCCCGTTCCGCCAAAGGTCGCACGCCGCCCTGCTGAGTCCATGCTTGTCCTTGGCTGTATGCTATGGGAGATATCCGCGTGTTAAGGTGTGTACATGGGGGTGGTGGCGGGGTGTTAAGGCACGGTCTTGTTCCCTGTGGTTTTCAGACAAAAGGGGCCGAAAGGTGAAGCGAGGGGGCTGCATCGTAGCTTTCATTATTTATGACCTAGATGTGCTGACATGCCTCGTCTTTCTTTGTTTCTCCGCTCATTCTCAGCACTCGCAAGGCTCGCTTTATGGAGGCAGTAAAGCTGGAACGCTCCCTCGCGTCGCAGTCGAGACCTCCGCTTAGATTTCCTCAATGTAAACCTCCTGACTGCAAGGCGACTGCATTCGTTTCCATCACGCAGTCGGAATAAACTCCCATTATTCCAATATAATTTGGCACCTTTTACTATCAAACAATACCTCTGAAACAACAAATATCTTTTCACAAACAAAACCCCAGTGCTAAATAAACCCGAGGAACCCGTGCATCAACGTGCCCGAAGAACATCCGTCAAAGTGAGCAGCTTTTATAGACTGTCTGCCAGCATCTAACCCACTTCATCCAACACAGCCAACCCCAGGACAAAATTAGAACAGGACCTGTTTGGACTGACTCAACTTGCCTTATGGGCATTTTTTTGTGCAAACTGTCTTTATGAAGGCTCTCTGCTAAGCACGGCGCCAGACGCTCGATAAAGTGGTGACACAGAACAGCCAAAAGGCTCATCAGTCTCTGAGACCCTTCTGGTGGCTGTGCGCTTCAGAAGTGGAGCTAAAATTTTGAAATTCCAGCAGAGGAAATCTGACCTAGTTACTAGCATCAGCTCACTCTTTTTCACTGTACAAAAAAAAGGGAGGGGGGGGGGTTTAAAGGGGAAAAGCCCTAGTCAATCTTCGAGGTGAGCAGCACCGTGTTGGGTCCCTTTACAGCACATTATGTGTAAATGTGGACGACATTTCGACGTCTCTCCGCCAACCACAAGGGGGTTAATGTACATTTTGGTGCTTCATATTTAGTAAATGCAAGCTTTATTTATTTTTTTTGGCAGGACAGACAAACAGAATAAACAGATGGCACTAAAATGGCTATAGAGGATACAGTGATATTGGGGTTTGACATCTGATATGAAGCCGTAATAAGCAGGAAAAACACTGCGACGAGAAACGCGATTCCGAGTAAATCATTCACCTGTTGTGCTGAGAGCGCCTTTGTTTTCGCTGGCTATAGCTAGAGCTCGCAAAGGGAAGGGAAACACGCGGACGTACACAAAAACACGGCTTCGATTGCACTTGAAGGGTATCAAGCTGGGTCGTCATTTACGCACTGATTATATCCCTCCGAGGACAACATGCACCCCAAACCCAATCTGTCAGCTCTGACACACTCTGCTTTGTCTACCAGTCCCCTGACGGGTCGGTGTGTGGGTCTAACTGACTAAAATGGGTATCATGACATATTGTGGCACATGGCAGACGCAGGGGGTGTGATTTATTCACAGTGCAAGGAATATTTCCCTTTTATACAGCCACACAGACAATAGCAGCACACCAGAGGCGCCTGCTGGTCTTTTAGAGCAGGGAAGGCCATTGTCAGCTTAAATCATCAAATTTGTCAGTGTATTTATACGTCAATTCTGCCCTCCGTTCCTTATTAAGGACATGATCGTTCACCCTAGCTTTTCCAGAGACCGGACTTAGGACATAATCTCTGCAGATGGAGCTCACGTCATTATTACTGACGATAATCGGCTGTACAGCCGAGACATTTTGCTGTCCAACAACGCACTACCGAAACGATATTAAAGCCAAATTAGGTTATACCGAAACAAGGAAACGACTTACAGTGTAAGAAATGAAAAATGGAACAAAAAAAACCCCCCAAGAAAACGGGTTCCAGTTTGTACTTCGACTCCTAATGATTAAGTGACAATGTCGATCTAAGAACAGCCGTCAATCAAAGCGGGGTTTGTTTTCCCGGCTCTGTGTATTCCAACTTTCACAATTCATTTCAGCCAAGCGTTCTTTCCCGGCCGCATCACCAGTTCATCCACAACGCGGTCGAAAAGGGTCACGTTTCACCAAGTGTCACTGCAAAAAAAAAAAAAAAAAAACGGAAAAAAAGCGTGATTGGTGAAACCTCCGGACGCTCGAAACCTTTGCGCAAGAGAGAGAAAAAAAAGTTTTGGAAACCCCCCCGCCTCCTCGACAAATTACACGTGGCCAACATTTCTCTATCGCCCCTTCGCCGCCCCCCATTTACCTCCCTATCGGGGTCAACTTCGGAGAGGGTGCGTAAACAGATCTGGTTACGGATTACGCAGAGCGCACGGCCACCCGAGAGAAATGAATAAGTAAGCAGGAATGCTGACAATGCTAACACAAAAAAGCCAATTATCCTGCGCTTGGTTCTGTTAGGATCCGGAAGGGGGGGAGCTCTGTAGGGAGGGGAGCGCGTCGAGAGCCTGACATAATAACGCAGCCCGGTGTGGGGCTGTGCGGATTCACGCGCGTTGCACGAGTTAAAGGTATGCTCCGACTCATCTCATCTCACCCACGCACTCACGAGCATCGGAAACTAAAGAAGGGGAAGCCAGCAACTGGTCAGGATTAAGGATTTGCCCCCGGTGCGCCCATCACGACGCTGACCAGGACGACCATCGTTGGGGTCAATGTGCAGGGTCAGCAACCTAGAAGCAGTCAGGGTTAAAGGCCTTGCTAGAGGGCAGTCGTTGTTTGGGGGTGTGTCCTACCCACTGAGCCCAGCTTAAATATACAACATTAGGTCAGGTCTTAATATATTGTCCATGTTGGAGCGAAAACAGGATAGGAGTAGTACTGGGAGGATTACCAAGCAACTTTAAAAACCCGTAATGGGAGCCCTAACCAGAATACGCAGGGGGGGGCACTGTTAGTGAATTTTACACTTTAGGTGTCTCCCACTGAAGAGGCAGCACTTCGTCCCTAAGCATTTACACTGCATTCATTAAAAACACAATTCGTTAAGATCCGAAATGCGAGCGCCGTCAGTGTGCCGATAAAACTATAATTCAACTTTGAGACGTGCTTCTATAGCGTGTGGCAAACAGGGCCCGCCTTGTGTTTGCAGGGATCGGTTCCGGTTCTGCAGACGCTCGAGTCTTTCTATACGGAGGCTTATGGCGGAACCTCGGATACCAAGCGACTCCTCGAGCCCTCTAAACATCCAATGGTGCGATCTTCCAAAGACGATGCGCGTAATCCAGTCCAGCAGGTGGCGACGACCCATCAGTATGGCATATTACTCACCGCACTGTCACTGATATGATTAACGATCGACAGGGACTGATCTGCTTTCGGTTTTCCCCCCACCCGAGCCACTTTAACACACTTATCATCTCCCACTGGGCTGAAAGCAGGACCACATTAGTGGGTGACTGACCTGCGGTTACCCCACTTAGCCTCAGGGTCACAGCTGGGGTCGAGCGTTAGTCTAAACCGACCCGATGGTAAGGGGATGTGTGAGATGCTTTTACTGGTCTTGCTCACGGGCCGCTATGAAACAGTGAAGCCTGGACTTCCACTATTAAAGCCGCACATGAAATCTCACGCTGCCAGAGATGGAGTACGAACCTGAGCAGCTCAGCAGGTACAGCCCTGATTTGTACCCAGTGAGGTTCTCGTTTGGGGTTTTCCTAGCCCCGAAACCCCATGTTGTGCACAGGGTCCCAAGTCCTTGGTCTGGGGGCTGGTTCGGCCAGGGGTGCCCCCACATAACATTCAGAGACCTTCTTTGCATTCAATTGCCATCGTAGTACGGGACGCCTCACCCAAATGGAAACACTGCCGCGCCGTCGCCGCTAAATCCAAAACAAAAAAAACCAAAAAAAAAAGGTCGCCGGCTATAAAAGGCGCTCTGCCCATTTAAGGCCGTTTTTCGTGCATCGGCCCGAGTCTCTGTCAATAAACGCAAAACCCTCGAGGGAGCCGAGCGCGTCTTTCCATTTCGGTTCGACCAGTTAAGCAAACAGCAGCTCCGGATTGGTTTTTGGCAGCCGGGAAATTCCCGTGTGACGGGAGGGTGGGGAAACTGTCTTATAAGGTCATTTGTGACAGAATGAAAAGCGTTAAAACCTGCAGGAAATCGGCAGGAAAGAGCTGACGTCTCTTAACGGCAGAGCGTCCTTAACGAGCACTGCTGCAGTCGTCCAGATGTCAGAGCTTCCCACAACGTTTCAGGACAGCACATCCCATCCCTCCAGCGCATCCCCTCTTTCAGGCCGTGCCAGCTGCACATGTGGCGAGAAGATCTGGTCGCTGCCTGCTAGAGCGATGTTCCAGGCTTGTTTTCATTTTACTGTTGTATACGCGACGCTGCCAAAGCCACAGCCAAGGGGGGGAAAAAAACGGCAGGAAAGAAAAGGTCTGACGGGCAACATACAGAAAGGCACTTTCTCTTATGTAATCACGTTCACAATACACATAAATAAAGCCTGCGCAGCAGCTGCGGAGCTACCCAGCCCCCCGGGCATTTCTGTGTCTGTTTCCATCAAGTCCTTCAGCAGA
The DNA here is from genome assembly GCA_034779995.1 of Parotocinclus haroldoi. Taxonomy (NCBI): domain Eukaryota; kingdom Metazoa; phylum Chordata; class Actinopteri; order Siluriformes; family Loricariidae; genus Parotocinclus; species Parotocinclus haroldoi. The sequence goes on along the minus strand of JAUZST010064040.1, from coordinate 4,764 downwards.
CGGTACAGGACCGGTACAGTTTTACAGCCCATGCGACTGTGGCTTAAGGACCTTGCTCCAGGAGCCAACAGTGGCAGCTTTGGCAGAGTTAAGGTTTGAACCCTGAACCTTCTGGTCAGTCCCTTTATTACGTCCAGAAACTCTCCATTTTCCCAAGCAAGCATAAAAAGTGTCAGTGTTTATTACCAAAACCAGACAGTGATCAGATCAGGGCGTTTGAACCGAACTAACCCTGTTTAATCCAGTACCCGGAGTCCCTTGAAGGTTCTCATGACCTCAGCAGGTACGTTTTGAGGAGGGTGTATCGCGTGACGCCAAATGAACGTCAGATACGTGTTTTTTTTTGTGCCGCCACGAAGAGAAACAAACATGCCATGCAGGGTAAAAAAAACCATGCCGCCGCGCTTTAAACAGGTTCTCAGGCGCCCTGAGACTCCTGCATCCTACCTTAGATGCTTCATTCTTTAATGGGACTAGACCGTTTTTGGGACACGGGTCGAACAGCCCTGGCATCCAAACAAAGCCTATATCATATACGCTAATAGTAATGGAGCCGGCCAAAACTTTGCATATTCATGTATAAATATTTCGGATTATTATCAGACGTTGATATTATCGGTGATTAACAAGGCTGGTCGTTAAAAAGTCATCTAATCATCTAATTTCGGAAGCACCTGTACTGTGGAAGTACAGGGTGCAGTTTGCCTTTTCGTAACCGTCCGCGCCTCCTACCTGCACTTGGCCCTTGCCCATGATCTTGTCCACGATCTCGTTGTCGTCTTTGTTGAGCTTGGATTTGTCGTAGCATTTCTCATAGCACAGGATTCGCAGGCACTGTGAACCCTCCAGTTCGATCTCAAACTCCTGTGGGACGGTAAACAGGGTCACGCGGCGCATTCGGATCGGAACGGATTAAGGGTTTCCCACTAAAAAATAATAGCAATAATAATCATTTTTAAAAAACACACACACACAACCCAAAAACGCTCACCTCATTCCAGTGGGGTTCGGTGGTGTCTCGGAAGACGCGGGTCTTGGCTTTGCTAACAAAGTAGCCGAAGGAATCCACCTCCAGGGTGCAGTACAGATCTAAAAAAAAAAAAAAGAGGTGACATGATCGCTAAGATTACGTAATCGATATCACGATCGCCTTTGTTCCAAGGCTGGGCATCTGCCGCTCTTTTCACGTTTTAACCCTCATTCCGTCGGTCGACGCCGGTTACCATAGTTACCGTTGCACATTTTATAGTATATACACACACCGTGGTGTGCAAAAGTCTTGGGCCACCATTCGATCTGGTGTTTTAGGAATGCTGTGTTGTTTGAAAGTAATTCAAACTCCGATTCATCACTCCATAATCGTCTTTATCACTGATTTACATGCCAGTGTTTGAACTGAACTCAGTTCTTCATCCAAACAAAAAGGTTTCCTGGCTTGACCGTTTCAGTTCAAGCTTTGGACTACGAGAGTGGTCCAGGTTGAGTAGACAGGTTGCTTGATGTTCCCAGTGTTTTCTGTACACCAGAGCTAAATCAAAACTATTTTTGAAGGGTTTAAGAGGCCAACATATCGAGAATAGCGCTGAATTTCTGTGATGTCTCAGGCACCTGGACCTACATCATCTCCAAAAGATTGTCTACAGAAAGCTGTCTACAGATTTTAGTAACAACCTTCCTCTTCCCTCAAGAGTCTTCTCTGTGTGTGTGTGTGTTGCTTTTGTTCCTCCTCTCTGCTTAGCATGTGGTTTGCATTCATTATTGAATTGCCTTGGCACCGAGAACATCCCGCGAGCGCACTTCTCATCTGTCCCCCATTTGTGCCTTTCAGAGCGCGGGCGGGGTGCGCGAACGTGCACATATTCCACACAGTCCCCCCTTCTTTTGGGTCCGTTTTCATTCATTTAGACATTCCGAATCCGATCATACTACCTCATGCCCTGCTGGCCTCAAACAGGCCAATACTGGATAAGTCACTAGATGAGTTCTAGGTTACACTGGCTTACGAAGGGACACTTCTTCAGAGGGACCTGGCTGCTTTTTCCCTTGTGGGATCTGGCAACTTCAGAATGAACCTAAATGGCTACCAAACACATTTAGTAGAACGCCAAACACGAAATGCTGTGCATGCTCAGGAAAACGGTGCATTTCGTTATTTAGGGTTGCAGTTTACATCTCTCGCGCCTGCGAGATCACCGGCTGGTTGCCGATTATCGCCCGAGTCTCATAAACCGGGAGATTGCCCTGAATCTGATGACTCAAGCGCTGGAAATGTGCGAAATCTGACTTCCTGCAGTTATGAGGCTATTAGGTGCATGTAAACACTCACAGGGTCTGAAGGAAAGACCTGAAAGGCATAACTAAGAGGCGTGTCCCAATACTTCTGGTGCATAACTGACTTTCCTTTGAATTGCAGAGCACATGAACAAACATATCCCCGTTCTCATGAGCCTATAAGGAAAGCATTCACTGCCAAAAAAAGATATGGCATGGATTGCATTACTTCTTTCTTCATCTTCCGCCACGGGATCGCTAAGATCTGCATCAAAGCGAGTCTCGGCATGGAGCGTCAACGCCACAAGGTTTTTACATTTTTAGTTTTTTTTTAATCACGTTGCCAAGGAGAGCGACGTTGTGCTAGATCAGCTTTCCGCACCGTTTTTCAGCACGAGCGTGTAAAAGACGTCGGGCTCCGTTCTCAGATCATGTACAGCCGCAGCACTGCCTCTCAGAAGCTCGGACCCCTGCTGTGCTGCTTTTTTTTTTCTTTCTTATTCATGGTGCATTCTTAGGCTCTTTGCGCATCTTTAACCATCGCCTGCATCCGTCCGAAGATAGGCTGAGCTCGTGCTCCACGCATTTGCACGCCTCGACAAAAGGAGACTGCGATTACATCTCCAATAAGCAAGAAGAGCAGCCTTATCTGGTTCAGCGCAACGCTCTCCGTTACTACACCGTGCACCAAGGCGCCAACATGGTTTGAGAGGCTCTTAAAGACACGGTGCACATATTACCGAGGGGAGAAACGTCACGTGGGCACGCCGCCGAAAAACCGGACGGATCGACCACAGCTGGGATGACGTTTCGCCGAGAAAAGGAAATTCTTCGAAAATATGTATCCTGGAAATAATCCGGTTTAACCCCCCACCTCCACCCCAAACGCATACGCGCGCACACACACGCACACACACGCACACACTACACAGAGTGTACTTACTGGCTGTCTCTTTGAAACCTGTTGCAGAATGGACGATGACGTGCAGGAAACCATACAGCCCCGGAGACTCCTCATCTGTAAGGGAAAGAGTGATGAACATGAGGGTGACCATCCTAACGAGCCTCAATCCCGACACACTCATCGTGGGCCAATTTAAAGTGAGCCGAAATGTGGAGAGCCTGTGGAGAGCGGGAGGAAACCAGAGCACCCCGAGTAAACCCAATTTAAAGGAATGATAGGAACTGCCTTAGAGACCAACACCACTCTTAGTCTTTCAGTCGCCCTGCGCATGTGGAACCACGCTCAAGGTACAAAATAAGGCACAGAATCCATCCAAACTCGAGAACCTCACCCTGCTCGTCTGAACAGTGCACCGACCTCAGGTTTGTCGGCCTTCACCCCCCCCCCCCCCCTTTTTTTTCAACCGTGCAGTCGAGAGCCCACACAGAACGGCAGCATTGCATAATAAACCTAGCAGCAATCCTTACTAATGAACTCCAGACCACCTCTGGAAACAATGGCGACTGTTGATCTGGAGCTTCGAGCTCCCCCCCGTCCCAGCCCTTTCCTTTCAAACTGCCATGTCCATTTAATCCAGTCTGTCCCATTCGTAGGTCATTGGAAGGTAGATGGCTATTAAGTGGCCAACGGGCCCATTATGGTAGTGGTGTGGACACGAGGCCAGGATCACCGGGGTCAGCACCGGGGACCTGGGCGAGGGTTTCTGCGTCAGCTATAGCGAGCGCGGTGAGAGCATCAGGAGAACGTCACGGGGATTTTCTGGGATATCCTTTCATTCCCTGACAAGGCAGGCTTAGCGGATCTGGGATTTCTCCTGACACGAGCCACCCAGGTCCAAACGAGCTCTCTCTCGTCTATTAATTACTGAGCACTGAGCGAGGAGAGGAGGACATGCACGACATAGGTTATGGAGGGGATCGGAACCAGACTGTCTCCACAGAAACGAGCAGCAGAAGGAAGGTCTCTGAAATGTGACCCCCCCCCCCCCGATGGGGTTTTGTGAAGTCTCGAGGGATTGTGTGCTTTCATGTCGCGTTACCAGGCCTCTGAGAAAGGGTCCCGTTCCTCAAGATAAACAGTGGATGTGTGTGTGTGTGTGTGTGTGTGTGTGTGTGTGTGTGTGTGTGACTCACCGTCTTTATTACTGGTAACAGGGATGTTATGGACGGTGCGCAGCTTGAAGCAGGAGCTGGTCAGGACCTGAAGCTCGAACTGACTCAGAACGCAGGTTTGGAGGTCTGCAACGAGAAAACGCAGACGAATCGTTTACACTACAGAAACAGAAAAGCAGTGCCTTTCGCCAAAGGTGAAATCAATGAGCGTGGGGCGATCGCGGAGGGTTTAAGTTCTGACCTTTCTTTTGGAGTTTTTGAATGCTCTCTCTCCATTCTGATCTCTCGTAGTCTGAGGACAGCAGGAACAAATAGCTCTGAGAGAGAGAGAGACAGAGACAGAGAGAGACAGAGAGAGAGACAGAGAGAGAGACAGAGAGAGACAGAGAGAGAGACAGAGAGAGAGACAGAGAGAGA
>JAUZST010064030.1:0-22760 GCA_034779995.1 Parotocinclus haroldoi | reverse complement strand
TATATATATATATATATATATATATATATATAACCATTTACATAATATAACATCTTACATTGGTTCAATAAACCCATTCTGAACCTATATTTATACCAGGTTTAGTATAGATTACCATGTTTTCATGGTTCTCATGTTCTTATATACATACTTTATTTGGTTACATTAAACGTAATATGTACATTACATTAAATGTAATTACTTGAAATGACAAAAATAAAAATGAAAATGCACAACAATCACATTGATCTTTATTTTAGTTTTTACTTATATTTGTGCTTCAGTGGATCTGTCACTTAATAAAATGACTATACATCTAACATGTTAAATGGATATAGCAGCTATGGCAAAACAGTTAAATTCTTTCTATTTCTACTACAGAAACACATTATGGATTTTATTCCTCCTGTACAATAATGTCAACAGAAACAGTGATGGTAGAAATACAGTATTATAAAATTCCAAACTTTACATTAGTCTAATTTATTAAGTAGTTCACGAATGTCTTCTTGCCCACGATAAACTCGTTTGAGTCCCCTTGGGAGATATCGGCAGGATGAAAGATTCAAATATCCAAGAGACGTAGACCGAGCCACTAATAACCTGTGAAATTGAAATACATTTTAATGTTAATGATTAACTCTTCATTTGCCTATAAAATAGAATGATAAAAATAGCATTATAAAATTTAAACAGTTGTAGATAGTCAGTAGTTGAGAATGAGCTTTTAAAGTGTAATCTGGACTCAATAGAATTTACAATCAGAATGAACTAAAAAAAAAAAAAAAATGCAGCTCCCAGAGGAACTGCGGATGTGTGTTGCATTGGTTCGGTCGGTTCTGGCCTGGAGCAGGTCTGAGACCCGGTTGGTTCCGGTCAGCCGTATCGATTATCCGAAAGGTTTGTTGTCAAGAGGAGCCCTGTCTGATCGTTTTGATGTAAAAATAATGTAGATCAAGTTATGGCTAATGGAATTAAGCAGAAAGGGCAATTATTTCTCATTCAGTCTTCTATAATATGCCAAGAGCTTCAGAATAAAAAAGATGATACAATAAAATTTGTTGCAAATTGTGGTATTGGTGCCATGTTATATCTATTTTCATATGAGAAAGTCCATTTTAACAGACTATTGAATAATCTCGAGTTATGGCTAATGGAATGAGTACTATGAATGTATATTGTATAATATACACATCCGAATAAGACGCCACCTCAAGCCTCATCTGTAACCATGACGTGACAAGGTCCCAAAATAACACTCATAACTCGATAAATATCTATCTATCACTTATTCTAAACATTTGTTAGTGAGAGGAGCCCTGTCTGATCGTTTTGATGTAAAAATGGTGCATTTTAAGTAAAAACTGGCACAGACATAACCGCTTAAATCCACCATTACAAAAAGTCATATCTTTTTTTTTTTTTGCATTTTGAATCGAACGCTCATAACTCGATAAATATATATGGTATACTTTTGTTAGTGAGAGGGGCCCCGTCTGATCGTTTTGATGTAAAGATGGTGCATATAGAGTAAGAACTGGCAAAGATCTGACAGTGTAAAAAAAAAAAAAAAAGGCTTTTTGCCAAAGCGGGCAGACTTGAGCCTCATTCATCTGTATGGCATTTTTTCAGAGCCATTCAGTTGTTGAATCTGGGTCACTGATAGGCATTCTATTGGACATTGAAGATAAACTGGTACCTGAGTGCAGACGAGGTGACTTTGGTCCCACTGACATTCAAAGACCGAAACACACATGATCCAGTGCCATAAGTCAGATGGCCCAATGCAACCTCCAGGTCTTCCTCTGAGAAAGGCTGATTGGTCAGATCCAGCTCACAAAGTGTATGGCTCCATTTCTGTGTGAGCATGGGGATGCCTTTGTTGGATGCCACCATGGCATTACTATTGAAATATAGCCCCCAATATAAACACTCCAAGTCTAAAACGGTGACAAATGAGGGGAATAGTGTGAATAGTCTGTACAACTGTGGAATAGTCATTCAACAACTTCTCTGGTTTTGCTTTTATCTTGTCAAGTGTGAAATGACTGAAGCCTATCTTGATCACTGTGAGTGGTGTATGACCAAGAAAAAAAAGGAACATTATGTTTAGACAGAATTGCTCAATAATAAATACAGACTAATATATACTTCTAAAATACCTACACTACAAGTTATAAAGCAATCCAAGTTTTACACTAAAGCCACATCCACATTAGATGACACGATATGTACCTTTAAGCTCTTAGTATTTATTGCTATCCTTCAGGGTGAGTCAAAAGCCATAGGTCACGTCACATACTGTATCATGGACTTCCCGCAAAGGCTGGCAAAACTATTGTTGAGGTTTCTTCAACGGTAGCGTTCTTCTGATGACCACCACTGGGCTTGCTGTCCATAGTCCTGGTTTCTCAGAATATGGCTATGTGGGATACAAGAGTGCTGTGTGAAATTGGTGGTCTTTAAGTGTTGTTCAAGCTGCCTTCCCCAGACATCAGAATCCGTCATCAGTCAATTCCATCATGAGTTATGTGTGACGAAGTTTGTGTTGATCACTTTTGAACTTTTTTGAAGAGATATTGCATATCTGATTGCGGCAATTGATTTCTGAGTCTTATTTGATATGCAACTTGACCACCTTCCCATTGCCAAAATTTGCCCTTGAGTCAGTATGGCAGCTATCAAGATGGTAGCCATGTTCCAGACATAGACTAAAAGCTAGACCCCTCACCCAATACTTGCTGGGGTATGCAGATATGTCATTTTCCCTTTTGTTTCTGAAATAAAAGGGTGTCCTGTGACTTGTGACTCACCCTGTAGATATTTCGTACTTAAATAAATATTACACAAGATAATATTTTGTACTTAAATTGTTACCCTCCCCAGGAATGCTCACATATTTGTGCCACTCACAGATATGTAATATTGGATTGTTTCCCTGAATAGGTAAATGTCCAAGTTGAATAGTTTGTCACAGCTGTTTAACTTAGTTCTTCTTATTTACTTCTAGGACTTGAATTACATTTGATGACGTATTCAGTCATACTTACTGAGAAATATAGAACATTCTAAATGGCACACTGTATGTACATTTACAGCATTTACCAGACTCCCTTAATGAAGGTGACTTACAACTGATACAGTCAGTTACAATCCAAGCAATGGTGGGTTATGAGTTTTGTTCAAAGACCTGTGACGTCCTAAACCTTAACAGACCTTAACCACTACACCACCACATTCTCATGTATGCACACTTCGTGTCAAACTCAGGACTTGTTTTAATCTCGGATAAACATTAAACTTGTACTTATTTAATGAATATATTATTGTACAGACACTTAAGAGTATTGAATCATGGCTCAGCTCATCAATCATCAATTTCTACTGGCACATAAAATAAGTCACTTTGGATAGAAACATTTTGCACCTGCCAACTCCCTGCATGTACTGACTGGAGAATTACAATTAAAGTGGATGAGAAGTTTGAAACCTTCTCTTATGTTTAGAGACTGTTATAAATTGGCTCAGATTCCCTCACTCTCCCTCAGAAGTTCTCACCTGATTATCGTAAGGCTTCCGAAATCTATTAGAAAAAGTACAAATAAACACTGTTTGAAGAAGTTATTTGCACGACTGTTGTGTGCCTTGTATACCGGACTTGATGTGGCAGCATTAATATATACATGTAGATTAAGCTGGAAGTAAACATTACTTCACCTTGACAGGGCAGAGCATATAGACCAGCTGCAGTGATGCGAGAGCATCCCCTTATGTCAAGCACCCGCAACTGGGGGGAACCATGGAGAATATTGAGCAGGTCATGATCAGTCATGATGGAATGTGAAGAAGAGGCAATGCACAATTCATCTAGCATGGGGAAGCCAGGTGTGGAGCTGGGTGTATTACGAATCATTTTTGGAACAGGGCTAACATTCATCAACCTAAACGTCTATAAAAGGTCAAATTAAAAGAGGAATACAATAAAACAGTGTTAAATCAATGAGTGGACTGATGCATTTCAGAAACGGATGTCGTAAAAATGATAGAAACTACAATGCAACGCTATTCAGTACTATACCTGGAGCTTTGGACAGCCAAGTTGTAAAGCCTGTATGCAGATTGGAATTGGGCAATAGCCAATGTCCAATTTGGAATTGATCTCCAGCACTCTGAGATCAGGGCAGCAACCCCTCTGCAAAAAAGTGAAAGAAGTTTCCTTGCTTATATAACAATGATCAAAGTGCTGTGGAACTTTGCTCTACACTTTCCATGCTGGTACCATGAAAAACCAAAATCCACTTACACATAAAAGATTGAGAAGTTTGTCGCTTTTTGAATTGCGCGTAAAGAAAATCCTTTTTAGCGGACTCCCATGCATCTCAAGCAAAGACAGCAGACCATCGTCCTGCACCTATGTACGACAGAATCTAGCTCAATGGGCATTTATTCCATATGTAAAATAGCATGGATCAGAGCCAACACTTCATACAAACCTCCGTGTGCTGCACATTTATGCTCTCAAGGTACCGACAGGCAGTTCCAAGATTTTTAAATGCCTCTTTAGTAACACCCATGCAGTACGACAACTCCAGGGACTGGAGATTTGGACAGGACTCTGATATTGCCTAGATTTGAAGCCAAACAGAATGCTGGATTATATTCCACCGAAACTTGGAAATTGAATTATACAGAGCATAGATGCAGTAGCATAATACGGTCATGATATCTGATCATTTGACTGAGCAATGAACATGTAATCATCACTATAAATTACTACAGTTAAGGTTTCATTGTCTTATAATGGGGTGTAGCTTTTACACCTTTTTCAGATGCAAAAAATAATTTACCTGGACAACATAGTCAACCTGCTTTTTCCAGTGACAAAGCTTGAAGTCCCTCAGTTGTGAAAACCTTGGGAAAGAAAACAGATTAAAAATAATTTTGATAAAAATACTTAACATCAGAGATGTTCATAAGTCGCAAAATACAAGTCCAAGTCAAGTCACGAGTCAGTACTACATATTGAAGTGTATGATTAAAAATACACACATTATATATATCCATTTGTTTGTGTATGTATGTAATATATTTGCCCATGTTTAAATAAACAAAACAGATTGTGTAAACTTTGTGTAAAAACACAACTGTATTTTTTTACTCCAATGTGTCACACCCACGCTCTGCTCGGCGGAACACACCCGCACACGATCACCGGCACCCTCGTATTAATCCCACACACCTGTACCACATTTCACTCCTCATTACACACCCTACTTGTTCTCCTCGTCCACACTCCTTCCTCATTAAGTCTCTTGGTCCTACCGGAGTTCTAAGCGATCTTTCTAGCTCATGTGTTATCGTGTTTACTTACTGTTGCCGACCCGTTTTCCGTCCCTCGATTTTCACCTTGCCCTTTTAGATCCTGTTCGGCGTGTTTGGTATTTCGACCCTGGACTGGTTTTGGTTTCCGATTTCTGCATACCGATTTTGTATTAAAGCCTGTCTCTGGAACTCTGCGTGTGACTCCATCATTTCTTCTACGTCGCCTGATACAATGCTTCATTTTTTAATTCTATGCATATTTTACTTTAAAAAAACAATTTATTTGTTCTTGAGCTCTTTTAATCATTTTAAAACATAGAGCAAACTAGAAGCGATATCCTTTTCATTTCAAAGTGAACACCAACTTGCTTTAGAACTTAAGACTTATGTAGGGGTGTCAGTAGCTTCTTTACATGTTGCCACCCTTTGGTTATATCCAATAATTTGAAATTCCCTGTAGCCGAAGGTTACCACATATGGTACTCCAGCCGAAGATTCTACCCTCTTTTGCTTACATCGCACATCGCATACGTCACGAGACAAGGGGCTGCGTTACAAATCACCTAAATAAAATTACGGACAAAACTTTCACGCACAGTGCCTGGATAACTGACTGACTCTTAATGTTCATGAGTCATTTTGGACGAGTCCGAGTCGAGTGAAGAGTCATTAGGGACAAGTTTCAAGTCAAGTCTGAAGTCTTTTTCTAGGTGCGACTTCGACTCGAGTCGCTCACTGGAGTCCCCATCTCTGGAATGAAGCTTTTAGCTTGACAATCAATTATATACAGGCATATAAATAAAATATAGAGTGACTTAGAATGATTACAGAATAAATGAAACTTTTTGACAAACGTCATATGCATTGTTAATTGCTTTTAATGTATTACTTTATAAATCAGAAGTAGAGGATCAAGCAAGTGAGACTAGAAAATATAAAAATCCAATACAGTATCATCCTGCAAAAATAGCGTGCCACCACAAGCAAAGCAACAGATGTCAAAAATGCAAGCAATCACATAGTCAAGTTGTTATCCATACAATCTCTGAAAATATTTAGATAACCCTAACACAGACATCTATATACACCACATAGACAAAAGTTTGTGGACACCTAAAAAACTGGGGAAGTTTGGCCACCACTTTTGCTGCTGCAACAGCCCTTGTTCTTTTAAGAAGGCTTTCCACTAGATTTTGAAACATGACTATAAGGTTGGCTTCTTATGTCAGACAATAAGCCCTGGCTCACCTTTGGCATTCCAGTGCATTTTAAGGTGTCAGATGGAGTTGAGATAAAGGATCATTGCATGCCAGCCAAGGTCTAAATCAGAGCCCGCAAACCTCTGGACTTTGTTTAAAGGTTAGCTTTGTTAAAGGTTAGCATTAACGTGTTTATTAACACTTGTTATTACCGAGTGTTGATGACATAGCAGAGCTCAATTATTAGAAAGTGTCCACAAACATTTGTCTATACAGTGTATGTTCAACAAAGATTACGAAGGTAGAAGACAGTGTAAAAACAAAGTTATAGAATATTATCATTGTTATGATAATGCGTAAAGATGTAAGCCATTCATTACACTGTAAACAGAGACTGTACACAGGATACACCGAACATGTGTTAATACACGCCTTTGCACACAGCCTCAAATCAGATAGCGTGGGAAGGACAGGGGTGAGTGAATGCACGTTTGAGGAAGCTACTAAAGCAGGTTACAACGCCTATTGCTACCGTCTATTGGGCAATGATACAAACTTTATTTCTGCTCTTGTTTGCACAATCATGGATAGCACAAAGTTGTTGGATGTGCCTCAGGTAAGTCATATTTGCATTATAAAGGCTTAAACAGGTTTAGTTGAACTCGAGCTTTCCCATGTGAATATGAACTAAATATAGACAACATTACGATGATTAATGTTTGAATCTCAGATACTTTATTTATTAAGTTGAAGAAATGCTATTGAAACTGACAATAAGCCTCATCATGAATCATTTGCTGAAACCTCTTCAGCTGAATATTTGGTTCAGTTGGGTGTGTTACTTGGACCAACATTGTTGTGTTACTTTAAAGCTCTAAAGTGTTGTAAACTTCACAGTGTGCAGTCCTGTTTATTATAATCACATACAGACTGTCAAAATTCCCCAGTGTTCTTTGTCTTCTTGCAATTACTATCATGTTCAGTGAATAAATACTGCACAAACATCAGTTATTTTAATTTATTTAAACTTGAAACCTTATCTTCCCCACAGCATTTGAACAAAACTCAATAATGCTACTTTGTAAATCTGAATAGCTTATTCAGTCAGTTTATTTCTGTCTTATAGCTCACTAATGAGATGCAGTTGAAAATTATGCACAAGGTGAAAAGCGGAGAGCTGAGTATCGACGATGCACTGGATCAGGCCAGAAGAGACAAACTTCTTATGCTTCAGAGGAATTTCGATTTGGAGGTGCAGTGGCAAGAACCTGTTTTAGAAATAACTCTTGGAAACAGCATTGGACATTTTGTGTTTTTGTGCTTTATGTAACAAGTCAAATAATCAAACAAGCAGTAATATAATCTCCACCAAAATATGTACGGCAACTTTTTTTTTACTGTTTGTGGTAAGAGGTAGTACAGTGACTGTATTAATCAGAAAGACAATAGACAATGAGACACAGAACCACAACAATGGAATCAGTACAAGACAGTACAGGTTTACAGAACTTTTTATTTAGATTGTTCCTGAAGGCTTATGCACAAACCTGTATGAAAGTCCTCTAAGTATTAGGTACAACAGATGTAGCACTTCTAATTTAAGTGTTTTCAAAAATTACATCAACCTTTGTACACAGGGAAGACAACCTAGCCTAGAAAAAAAAAAACGAGTTGCTGATTATATAATTGAAATGGTTACTATAAGGAAGTAAAGAAACCTGCTAGTCCACTTTTTATTGGAATTTACCCAGACGCTTCTAAATCCAAACATTAAAACCCATTGTGACTGCAAGCACTTTTTAACTATGAGGAAGTATAGTATTGTTAGTATTGCTAGACTATGAGTTATTGTTTTATTTCAGGAGAGACAAGCATCACAGTACAACTTCAGCGTGCACAAATTCAACACCTACAGATGGCAAAAAAGGGTATTTCAGGTATGAAAACACAGAAACATGTATTTTAAAAATTGGATAATAGAAGAGTTCTTTGCTTAAGTATTCTTGCCTATACAAACCCAATTCCAGTGAAGTTGAGATGTTGTATAAAACATAAATAAAAACAGAATACAATGATTTACAAATCCTTTTCAATCCATATTCAATTGAATACATTACAAAAACAAGATATTTAATGTTTAAACGGATAAACTATATTGTTTTATTGTAAATATTCACTCATTTTGAATTTGACAGTTGAACAAGTTAATTGGAAACAGGTCAGTGTCATGATTGGGCATAAAATGGGCATCCCCAAATGGGTAAGTCGTTTACAAGCATGGGTGGGGTGAGGTTCACCACTTTGTGAACAACTGCATAATCAAATAGTCCAGCAATTTAAGAACATTGTTTCTTATCGTGCAATTGCATGGAATTTAGGGATTTCATCGTCTACAGTCCATAATATCATCAAGAGAATCTGGACGAATCACTGCAAGTAAACGGTAAGGCCAAAAACAAACATGGAATGCCCATGACCTTTGATTTCTTCGGTGGAACTGTATAACTGACATCATTCTGTAATGGATATTACCACATGGACTCAGGAACACTTCAGAAAACCATCAACCATCAAGTTAAAACTTCATAATGCAAAGGGAAAGCAATATATATTTATATAATGCCATATACCTGCTAAGTGACATAAATTTGTATGTAAATAAATCTAAGCACATCAATAACAGTCATAAATGCCACCGGCTTCTCTGGGCCTAAGCTCATCTGAGATGGAATGACGCAAAGTGGAGTACTGATCTGACGAGCCCATATTTCAAATTGTTTTTAAAACTCATGGACGTGGATGTATCTGGGCCAAAGAGGAAAAGGACTGTCTGGATTGTTATTACTGCAAAGTTAAAAAAACAGCATCTCTGGTGGTATGGGTAACTTGCACATCTATGAAGGCACCATTAATGCTGAAAGGTACATACAGGTTTTGGAGCAAAATGTGCTGCCATCCAAGAAATGTCTTTTTCAGGGATGTCTCTGGTTATTTCAGCAAGACAATCCCAAGTACCATTCTGCATGTGTTAGAACAGTGTGGCTTCATAGTAAACGTGTGCGAGAACTAGACTTTCCTTCCTGCAGTCCAGACCTGGCTCCCATTAAAAATGTGTGCGCATTATAAAGTGCAAAATACGACACCGGAGACCCCGGACTGTTGAGTAACTGAAGTTGTACATCAAGCAAGAATGGTAAATAACTGCATCTACAAAGCTTCAACAATTAGTGTCCTCAGTTCCCAAATTATTATTGTGTTTTGTTAAAAGGAAAATTGATTGTGATATAGTGGTAAACATACCCCTGTCCCAACTTTTTTGTAACGTACTGCAGGCATCAAATTCAAAATGAATAACTATTTGCAAACAATAAAATGTATCCATTTAATCATTACATATCTTGTCGGTGTGTTGTATTCAATTGAATATGGGTGGAAAAGGATTTGCAATCATCATATTCTGTTTTTATTTATATTTTACACAACGTCTTAACTTCATTGGAATTGTAGTTGTAAAAGCACATACACTGACTTTATGATGGCTTTGGATGGCATAGTCATTCTCTGCCAGTAATATCCGGGTCAGGTTGGACACAATAATTATAATTTACACCAGTCATGTCATTTAGTCACTACTTGTGACATCAATGAGATATATAGTGAAATGTGTATCTTTTCAGATTGATTTCAGCACAAAGATGCTGTGCAGTATTGAGAAAGGCATTGTGAAGAGGCAGATTCCATTTGCAGAGGTCAAAAACTGCCACGATTCCTCAGGGACCAGGTTTGCAGTGTCGTTCAGGGGTCACCATGAGTATGAACTAGAGGCCATGTCTCCCCAGGACAAGCAAAAAGTGAGTTCAGAAATGAAAACAAACCTAATTCATGCTAAAGCAGTGGTTGATTGTCCGTGTTCCGGGCCCCATATGGTATACACATCTGTTCCAGTTCATTAAAGAGTTCATTTGTTAATTAACATCCATTCTTGTATTTCAGGCCTGCAACACAGAAGCCATTTAGGGCTAGTAATAAGTAAAAAAAATAAATAATGATGTGATTTCAAACCAGTTATGTCTACAAATGACTGCGATCATGATTATGATCATGATGCAAAAGCAGTATCCTCAAATGGCTGAAACTTTAAGGTGCAAAGATGGGCAGAAGATCTCCAATTTGACAACAAATGCATGAGGAATTTATTGAACTGTTTAAAAGCAATGTTCCTCAAAAATATTGAAACGGATTTGTATATTTAAATTCTAAATTTTTCTGACTTGGCATGCTTTTTATTGTCTTGTTAAAAATTCAAGGAAGTAAATACAGAAGGGTAAATTACCTTTGCCAAGGGCACTGGCACAGTCCCTTACCAGAACAGACACTTATGGTTATGCCAGCTGTTGATGAATGCGGTTCTTTTGGTTCTTGGTGCAGTGCTGTCTAAGAAAATAGAGATCACAGGCATTCATCTTAAGCCTCTACAATTCCTCCTGATTTCTTGAATTGAATTTCTTGAATATCTTGAAAAGATATTAAGCACTTTAGAGGGAGAAATATTAAACACCCTGTCCAATCTTTCTTTAAGGTACATTGTTTTAAACATTTCAATACTTTTCTATAAACTGGAGATCCTATGATCATCTTTGCTCCTCATAGAACTTTCATGTATACTGCTTTTATATGAAACCTTCATCACCTGTTGACATCACCTGTTTAAAACTACATCATTATTTATTTTTTTTAGCTAATTACTAACCACACCCCACTAACTTTGTTGCAGACCTGAAATACAGTGGTATAATAATAAATTTAAAGAATTAAATATCTTGGGTTCGGGATGTCTGCAATTAAATAGTAAAAGTAAATGCAAGAAACGCTGCATTTTTTAAAGTGTATTTTTCATATCAACACAAATATTGTTTATTATGATTGTGTTTTGTTGTTGTCCATAACTCAAAAAACACAAGCAGGGTGTATACACTTCCTCATATCTACCACTAACATTCAAGTGTGTTCTGTCCCAGATTATGGAACTGATAAATCAGATTATCTACAGGAACATCAATACTGAAGACATATATACTGACCTCAACCACAAGTCAGTGTCCAAAACAAGGCTTCATGAGGGCCAACTGCTGCTGCAGAGGGGAGGACTGGCATCATTCAAATGGCAAAAGTATGCAGAATAATTAGAATCTTTTCAGTTCAAACAGCAGTTTGACCACCATTCCGTGCCATGAAATACAGTAAATACAGTAAACCAATAACATATGGCTGAGACCGTATAAGATCTACAAACTCAAGTAAATTGTAATTTTCTTACTTTCCTTATCTGTTGAACTCAGGTTTATTTATTTATTTTCTATTTCTAGCTTTGAACTGAATTTTTCTACCTTCCCTAACTTTCACAATGTATCTTTTCTTGTTTATTAATTGTCATTTATTATCTGTCTAAATTTTCACTCTGTCAGTTTTCCTTTTTTCTTTTGCCTGTTTGAATGTATACAGTGGTGCCCAAAAGTTTGTGGACCCTTTAGAATTTACATATTTCTGATAAATATTACCTAACGCGTTATAAGATTTTCAAGATTTTTTAGTCCTAAAAGTATATAAAGAGAATCCACAAAAGTGGCAAAAGTATGTGAACCTTTGCTTTCAGTATCTGGTAACATTTCCGGTAACTGTTGATCAGTCTGCACACTGGCTTGGAGGAATGATAACCCATTCCTCTGTACAGAACAGCTTCAACTCTGGGATGTTGGTGGATGAAAGTGGGGACTTTTATTCTTCTTTAACCACTCTAGGGTCGTTATCTTGCTGCATGACCCATCTTCTCAATGATGGCAAGCCGTTCTGGCCCAGATGCAGTAAAACCATGATACTTCCACCACCATGTTTCACAAATGGTTTATATGAGGTTTTTAGGCTGGAATGAAGTGTTTTCCTTTCTTCAAGCAATATTCTTTTCATTTAAACCAAAAAGTTCTATTTTGTATTCATCCGTCCGCAAAACATTCTTCCAATAGCCTTCTGGCTTATTCTCGTGATCTTTAGCTAACTGCAGACGAGCAGCAATGTTCTTTTTTGAGAACAGTGGCTTTCTCCTTGCAACCCAGCCATGCACATGATTTCTGTTCAGTGTTCTCCTGATGGTGTACTCATGAACATTAACATTAGCCAGTGTAAGAGAGACCTTCAGTTGCTTAGACCTGGGGTTCTTTGTGACCTCACCGACTTTACACAACTTGCTCCACTCCTGAGGAGGGTAACAATGGTCTTGAATTTCCTCCATTTGTACACAATCTGTCTGACTGTGGATTGATGGCTTTGTAACCTTTTCCAGCCTGATGAGAATCAACTCTTTTTCTTCTTCTGAGGTCCTCAGAAATCTCCTTTGATCATGCCATGATACACTTCCACAAACGACTTTGATAGATCCCTGTTTTTTAAATGAAAAATGGCTGGCCACTCGCACCTGAATGCCATCCTATTGACTGAAAACACCTGACTCTAATTTCACCTTCAAATTAACTGCTAATTCTAGAGGGTCACATACTTTTGCCACTCACAA
The DNA here is from genome assembly GCA_034779995.1 of Parotocinclus haroldoi. Lineage (NCBI taxonomy): Eukaryota > Metazoa > Chordata > Actinopteri > Siluriformes > Loricariidae > Parotocinclus > Parotocinclus haroldoi. Next base: position 9,674 of record JAUZST010064030.1, on the reverse strand, counting down.
ATATGTAATATTAGATTATTTTCCACCAAGCATAATCTGTATCTACTTTTAGGACTTGTTTGAAAATCTGATGATGTTTTAGATCATATTTATGCACAAATACAGAAAATTCTAAGTCTTCGCAGACTTTTGAGCACCACTGTACACTTCCATAGCCACACAGAAGCGCACACCATTTCCGTTTATCATCTATGTCCTAAAAAGTGCCAATTTAAGCCATGACCTCGAACCATGGTTTGGCTTTAAAGTTTCAGCTTTAAATATCATACCAGACAGTTAGAAACAATCTGAGACTGATTAACCCCCAGAGAGCTCAGAGGTAGGTAGATACCTCTTTTAGATAACAGTGCTATTGTTAAAATCTGGACTTGCAATCTTCTATGAGAAGGGCACAGTAATAGCTAGAGCTGTACACTAATCTTTCGTTCAGAATATATGGCTATAATATCATGTCATAATATTGAGATGAATACATGTGCTTTTATTTGATGTTTAACATCCGTTAACAAGTTAACATTCTGTTGACCAGATATGAGGGACATCTTTACATGGGATACCTCACTCTAATATCAGCAAGTTGCTGGCAGAGCATGGATGAGACTGATTTACCCAATACCTCCAGCTTGCCACTTATCATCCACTTCTCTGATGGCAATGCCAGTGTGGAGACTCATAGCACCTGTGACATGTTTACACTGCTGACAAACAAGAACAATTTCCTGTAAGTTTTGAGCCCTGCATTTGCATGTTTAGAGAACATTGATTACATGTTTTGAGGAGATCTCTGCCTAATCATCTTAAGAACAAAGTATTAATACAGCTTATTAGGTAAATGCAATAGCAATACCTATTTCCTGTTATCATTACCAGTTTTCGGGTGCCATCAAACGGTCAGACGAGCACAGAGCTCATCATGAAGGAACGTGATACCTGGGTTCAAGCTATTAACAAGCTGTGTGTGGACTGGAAACGTAAATCGCATTCAGAGCATGTGTATGACGTTCTCAAACTGGACCTAGAACTTGACGAAAGCACAGAATACTTTATAGACGATGGCTCTGAAAGCAATAGAGGACCAGAGACAGATGAGATTCGGAATACTTCACCTATCTCATTGCCACCATTGCCAAAACCCAGATGTTCACCCGAGTCCAAAACTGTTTATATGTCTATTCCAATGTTGGAGACAGTGGCTTCAGTTGAGGCAGAATTAAGCCCCACAACAACTCTTACACAGAAAACACCTATGCCAGAACTGGGGCAACAGCTCACACACATGCCACCATCAGTGCCTGCCCCTCCACCGATGACTCCTCCTCCCCTGCCACCTCAATTGGCCACGATCAACAAATCAAATACGCAGATGGAAAGAACCAAGGCCTTTCACTGGGATGTCATTAGTCTGGACAAGGTACTATGCTTTTTATAAGGAGTTTTTTTAAGTAGACATTGCATTTGTTTGTAAAGAGCACTTTTATCATGCGATAAAATGTCTTTATATTATCCTTATAAAAACACTCTTTCATTTTTATATGTACACTAATGTTACAAGCCTTAACATTATTAAGTGGAAAACTGGGATTTTATGCCCATGTTTTCTTTAGTACACGTTCATGTGAATAAATTGCTGCTTTTACAGATTGGAAAGTCAGTGTGGGGGCAGAGAAGTTCTCGAGAAATTGAAATAAACACCTCACGTCTGTATGAGCAATTTGCAGTTAAAGGCTCTGGGCACTTTGCCAGCACAGAGTCAAGCAACCACGTGGAAATCATGCTGAACTCGAAGATTGCACACAACTTCAGTGAGTACTGTATCAAAACATTACCAATATACTCTCCAGAAGCTCTACAGTACACACACACACACACACACACACATATATATAAATATATATTTTGCAAATTTCCAGTGAAGTTGGGACACTGTGTACATGCTTTACAAATCCTTTTCAACCTATACTCAATTGAATAGACTACAAAGACAAGATATGTAATGTACAAACAGTTCAAACTTTATTGTTTTTTGTAAATATTCACTAATTTAGAATTTGATGACAACCTTTATGTACCGTTCAGCCAAGTTACCTATGCCATGCTCACTAACACACCCCCATACCATCAGAGATGCTGGCTTTTGAACTTTGCACTGATAACAATCCAAACAGTCTTTTTCCTCTTTGATTCGGGGGACACGACATCCATCATTTCCAAATACATTTTGAAATTTGACTTGTCAAACCACAAGACACTTTTTTTACTTTGCATCAGTCCATTGCAGATGAACTCGGGCCCAGAAAAGCAGACTGCCTTTCTGGGTGTTGTTGATATATGGCTTTTGCTTTGCATGGTAGAGTTTTAACTTGCACTTATAGATGGAGAGATGAACTGTGTTCACTGACAGTAGTTTTCAGAATAAATTTTCAAACAGAATGATGTCGTTTTTAATGCAGTGCTGCCTGAGGGATCGAAGGTTATGGGTATTCAGTGTTTTTTTTCTGACTTGTTGCTTACTTGCAAATATTTCTCCAGATACTTTGAATCTTTTGATGATAATATCGACTGTAGATGATGAAATCCCTAAATTCCTTGCAATTGTGTGGTGAGAAATATTGTTCCTAGACTGATGGAGTTGAGAATTCTTCACAAAGTGGTGAACCTCACTGCACCCTTGTGAATGACTGCGCCATTCAGTGATGCTTCTTTTATACCCAATCATGACATCTGTGGAATGTTCCAAATATTCCTCAACCTTTTCCCAGCCTTTAGTTGCCCCTGTCCCAACTCACATTTCAAATTAATGAATATTTGCAAAAACAATAACGTTTAAATGTTTGAACATGAAATATCTCGTCTATGTAGTGTATTCAATTGAATATGGGTTAGAATTTTTGGGGGGATTTCAAATCATTGTATGCTGTATGTTTTACACAATGTCCCAAGTTCACTAGAATTGGGGTTGTACCAAAAATGGAGTGATCAAAGAGACAGAATCTTAAAGAAAAAAATCACATTGTTTCATTTTTAAATAATGAATTTGCATTTTGAATGTAATTGCATTTTTGCATAAACTAAGTATTTAATTACTTACCAACCAGCAGGAGTTTTGGCTTTCACAGACCTGTTAATTTTCCTTTAAGAAGCCCTTCTATTCTGCACTTGTTTAGAACTTATTACCTGTATAATGCCCTCCAACTCCACTAGCTGTTTTTGGAGGAAGAAGAAGGATGAGAAGACCGTCCCAACCATACATTGGGGGTGCTTTTCTGCAAAGGATGACTGCACCGTATTGAAGAGAGGATGGATAGGGTCATGTATTGTGAGATTTTGGCCAACAACCTCCTTCCCAGAGTAAGATCATTGAAGATGTGTTGAGGCTGGGTCTTCCAGCATGATATGACCTAAAACAAACAACTAGGGCAACGTCGTACAAAGCATTGTAAAATCCTGAATTGGTCTAGCCAGTCTCCATACCTGAACCCAACAGAAAATCTTTGGAGCGAGGTGAATGTTGCCCAGCGATAGTCCCAAAACCTGAAAGGTCTGAACGGAGGAGTGGGCCAAAATCCCTGCTGCAGTGTGTGCGAACTTGGTCAAGAACTACAGGAAATTTGCAAAATGTTTCTGTACCAAATATGAAGAGTTATTTTATTCTATTCTATCAAATTCTTATTTTATGCAAATTAATTATTTAAAAATTATACAATTATACAATCTGGTTTTCTGGACTTTTTTAAGATTCTGTCTCTCACAGTTGACATTTACCTACGATAAAGATTTCAGACCTCTCCATTCTTTGTAGATGATAAAACTTGCGAATCGGCAGCGTAATCTTGTAAATAAGTTTGGCACATTGTAATGATCTGTTGATCTGTTCATGACATTACAGTGACTCTCATCAATGATTCATTTAATAAGGTACACCACTGATTTAAGATAGCTTGTTTGCCTTTTGATTTTGTGGAAATATCTGTAAGTAAGGCATGTATTTATGTGACTTGCAGAAATCCTCACATTAGATGTGTTATTGATCTTTCTGGAAGGATTAAAGCAAAAGGAGGCCATTAAAAACCATTAAGAGGATTACTCAGGGATAATGTCAGATCTAACAAAACTTGTCTTTTCAAAATGTTGAGCAAGGCAGATAAAGTCAGGCTTTGCTATTACGCCTCTAGTTTTTCTGATTACATGTCTGCAACCACAAATCTAAGCTGCTCAAGCATTTACTTCCATCAGGTTGCTCCTGCTCTGGAAGAGCTGTTTTTAATCAACATAGCCAAGAGACAATTAATGTAATCTCCACTGGACTTTAGGCCAGAAAGATTGTGTGTGTCAGAGTTTTATTCCAACTTCTTAGAACATGACATGAGAACCTAAACCCAAGCATCCATTATATTCATTAATACTGAATATGACATGAAATATTACTGCGTGTATAAAATGTATACCATGTAAGTGTGTGTACAGGGCAAACAGCGTCATAGAGTGGATCAAGTATGGGCTGTGTGATGAGGACTCAGAGGTTTAATCATAAGTTACCACTCTACTCCTGTGCAGATTTACAGTGTTTTTTAGGCATCTGTTTCAACATTAGTTGAGCAGTTCATTCTTCTAAACTGGTGCACATGCACAAAAAGCAAGGCTTTATGCATCCTGCCCATCTACAGGTAAACTACCAAAATGGAGTGAACAGTAACAGGCACCACTTTAATAGTTATGTTAATGTGCAAATTACAATGCAAATAATCATTAGAGCAAAATATTTACTGATGGGTCCCTGTGGGGTTTATGGGAGCTACTTCACTAAATAGGAACAGTATCAGATGTAAACTCTGAGCCAGGAATAGACGGACTAAGATGTGGAGCGTTGACTTTTGTCTTCCCTTTTCCTCAGTGCACATTTATGATGAATGTTGATTTGGTATAGCACAAAGGTCAATGAATTCCAATCTTGCTGGGAGTAACATTGCTGCGTATCAAATTTTAATATCACAATTAGAACATAGTCTAACGTCACGTTTTAAAGCTATATTGTCATACTGTGGCATGCATTCACGAACAGCCCCAGTTAAGGTTGCATTCCACGCATTGGTAAGCGTACATAACATACTGTAGTTTTTTTGTAGACCACCAGATGGCATCATATCAACACTAAAAATACTGTGATCTCAGAAAACATTACCTTAGTGGATTCATCTTGCATATGACAGATTCAGGCTAATACCGCAACAAGAAATACATTGGCATCTCTGGGAAGTTGACAAACATTAGACCAACTATTTTGTCCTTGGTGAATTTGCGAATGATTCACTTTACTCCTTTGATCAATTTTAGATGGATCGAGTTTGTCATTGTACATGCAACTGCAGAACCACTGTGTCTTTTATCAATGTTTTTGGAAACTGTAGCAAGATGATTATTGCAGGTTAAACTGAGGCTGAGATTGCAGTTATTGAACCGAAGCAACGGTTTCTGATAACAAGCATTTTCTGACTAGGATGAAATATATCTATCTACTTTGCAATGGGCTTTGATGTCTGGATTTTTACATTTTATTTGGAATATAGGGATCACTTTTTTTGTCTGGTAGGTTATTAGTAACGCTAAATGAAATGAATATTACAACGATTAGAACTTTTTATTACACTGTACAATATTTTAGCTATGTAGTCAAGACAATTCAATTTAGGAAATTTATTTATGTAGTGCTTTTTACAGTAGAGTATTTTTAAAATAAATTTTACAACATTATATTATCTTACATTACATAATCAAGGCTTAAATTGAGCAAGCCTAGGTCAACAGTGGAAAGCAAGGAGGAACAAGATCAAAAAGGGACCCATACTCCTTTGGTGGCTTAGATGTTAACTGTAAGAATTACGTTTTCAGTAATAGTAATACTAAATAAATAATAACAGATAAATAAAATATTATAAAATAGTGTAACAAATATGTACTGATATTTGCAATTATTTTGTTGAGTTGCTATTGCATTATGAGTCTTTAGTGGTAAGCCCTTTGAGGCACATCGTCCTCTGACAACTGAAGGATGAAGAGACCTACTGCCCTTTGGCGAGGCCTGTGTATGGTGGGACAAGTCTCTATTGATGAAATTAGTAGAGTGATGCTGAAGTGGAGGAACATCTTAGTGTGTGTGAGGGGGCTGGGACTGGTACTAGAATATAACCTACAACAAGCTTGAAGATAAAAGAAAAACTTAAGTTAGTTATTGATTAAGAGCACAGAGACTATAAACAATCACGGATGCCATGTGCAGCATGAAACTGCACAGCATTACCTATAGCAGCATAACTAGGAAGAGGATGACCAGAAGGTATACACCCAAGAGGGACCATGCAAGACATCAGCAACCCAGCAATCTATAAACCTGAGTCACACTAAGAAGACAGTAACCTAAAATACCAGATCACCAGACATCTGACTGTAAACCCCCAGCTCTGCCCTTACTCTAAGTCAAGGTTGCACAAGTCAAGATCACCACACTCCACCAGACACTTCTGGCCAAAGGTTAGGGCATGGCAAAGCAGGCAGGACAGACATGACCCCATACTCAGGCCCCAGTGACCCAAGCCATGCATCCCAGTCTAACCAAAAGCCTGCGTAAATAAGTATGCTTTTAACCTAAACTTAAACATTTGAAAACCGTCTGAATCTCGAACTAAAGTGAGAAGTTTATTCCATAGTTAGGGGGCCGATTATGAGAAAGCTTTTCCCCTGCTGTGACTTTTCTAATTCTAGGAACAAATGACGTGGACCAGAAGTATTCTAAGACTCTAACAGGACAGGACTGATATGTTCAAAATTTCTAGTTCTAGTTAGCACTTAAGCTGTTGTATTCTGCACTAGTTGAAGTTTATTTAGAGATTTACCATAGCATCCAACAAGTAAAGCATTACAGTAATCCAAGTTAGAAATGCATGAACCAGTTTCTCCACATCTTAAAATTTGGCAATATTACGTAACTGAAAGAAAGCAATATGTGTGATGTGCACATCAACAGAGAGATCCGAATCAAAATTTTGATAGATGTATAGATGTAGCCAACCTGTATTTCACAGTCTTGGGTCCAACTACCAACATCCCAGTTTTATCTAAGTAAAACAGTTTTGAGAGCTTAGAACATAGAACTGGTACTGGTCAGTCAGATGGCACTTTCTTGGTTCTTAAACCAAGAAAGTGCCAGTTTAGTGTTTTCTAGCCTATTCAGTAAAATATTATGATCTATAGTGTCAAATACTGCACTTAAATCTAATGGAACATAAATATGATGCAGAGATGAAGGAAATCTGGTGATTCACACTATTCAACAAATCTGCTCTGATGGTAGGCCCGTAAGCTTAATACCGCTAGAGCTAAATACCGACAGAAAATAAAACTATTAATATATTAAAATATTCCACAATAAAAAAATAGCTAAGAAATAAAACAGCTAAGAGCTACAAACTCCTCAGAGCTATAACAGGATAGGACTGATATGTTCAAAATTTCTAGTTCTAGTTAGCACTTGAGCTGTTGTATTCTGCACTAGTTGAAGTTTATTTAGCCTTACAACTATGTCACCAACCGTCACCCACTTGCCCTGCTGAGGGCGCTGCCAGAGAAGGGCAATAACTATGCCTGTGGCATACAGATCTGCTAAGCTAGAATCTGAGGTAGCACTACACCAGGTGAAAATGGTACCTTTGCTGTGCTCATTAGTGCTTAGCACTGTGTGTAGGTATATTGTATTGTAGGTTTGTGAAATGGAACAGCACAATTATTTTATACTAAAGTATATCGATGTGCTAAAGTTTAATCACAGTATCTTCAGTATTACAGTGTTATGAAAATAAAACCTGGTTATCTACATCAACTTGACTATTACACTTAGAAAGAACTGAGTAAAAAGAAAACCCACTCTGTAAACAGGACTAAGTGTAAGCTATACAGCTAGCATTATCTATTAACTACCAAATGTTTTTACATTTCTTAGCTGTTTGGACAGCAGGATACATCACTTGTTTTGTCTAGCTAGTAGCACAGTACACAAAAGTTAATAGCAACTAAAAGCTCTTGTTGGAGAAGGGATTTCATTCTGTTCTAATCCCTCTGTGCTCTGTTTGTTCATGACACTGTGCAAAACTGCTCTGGGAGCCATTGACCACAGAACACAAAGCTAGATTAATGCTAGCTAAATGATTAATAGACTAAAAGTCAAGCAAGAAGCACAAGTGGGATAAGAATACGAAAATGCGTTAACCCCTCATTTGTTTGTTGGAATAGCAGCCCAGTTTGTTGGAATAATTAAAGTTAATTAACCTTCAACAAATCAATCTCCCAGTAAGGCTGCTAAAGTATCATGGCTCAGAAAATGGTTGATAAAGGTCCTAAACAAAAACAAATGGTGTTTATAACCCAGCATCTACAGTATCTCACAAAAGTTAGATTCCGTGACTTAGTTACATTTTGTAACTATTTTATTATATGTTCTCATGAAACAACATACACTGTTTATACAATGTAAAGTAGTCAGTATACAGCTTGTATAACTGTATAGATTTGCCGTGCCTTCAAAATAACTCAACACATAGAAATGAATGTTTAAACTGCTGGCAACGTCACAGTTATCGGTACAATCTAGCTGACGCATGTTCATATTTTTGTTTTAACTTTTGAGGTTTACCTGAGTGTTTGGAAAATCTTAAGCTTATTATGTCACTGCCCTGCCCTGTCAACACCTAGACATTTATTAACATTGACCAATTCAATTCAATTCAATTTTATTTATATAGCGCTTTTTACAATGTAGCATTGTCTCAAAACAGCTTTACAGTAATACAAAAAATAGCACAGAGGATTACAGAATAATCAAATACAGTATATTGTGGTGTGTGTGTGTCTGTGTTTGTGTGTGTGTGGAAGGGACATCAAATAATCAGGCAATTTTAAACAAAAATCCACCTGCCTGTTTGATGACCATTAAATCAAGCTTTTGTTTTGTCAATCCCAGTCTGAAAAAATAATCATACCAATAATAATACCTGTAATTTATGGCTTTCTTCTAAGAGATTTGCTGTATGCACTATAGCAGCCTTTTCACTGACACAGATGGCAACGTGAAGAACATACAGATGGTGGAATTAGCACATTTTAATCGCTCTGTTCTATTGGATTGATAGTATGGCTCTCAAGTTGGTAGTAATTTACTTTTTAAGCCTTCTTTTTAGTGGTTCCAACAGTATGTGCACTATATATGACATTCTAAATAAAAATATATATGTATAATATATATGTATTTATATCACTGATGCTTGCTTACAAAGCTAAAAATGAGCCTGCACCCTCCTACCTTGCAGCACTTTTCACACCCCGCACTGCACTTTGCTCACTCCGGTCCTCTAGCACTGTTCAACTGGTCCCCCTGTCTCTGAGAGGAAAAGGAAGGCACTCTTCTAGACTCTTTTCTGTTTTGGCTCCTTAGTGGTGGAATGAACTTCCCCTCAATGTTCGAACAGCTGAGTCTCTGGAGTCTCTTTGAAGACCCATTTATTCCGCACCTACCTCAACTAAAACCCCACCCTTGTCCTTCTATCTCTTCTAAAAAAAACACAACTTTTACAGTTTCAGAAGTGTATTCTTGTTTAGATTCCTTATTATTAAGAATGGATTATGTTACT
>JAUZST010064019.1:0-22761 GCA_034779995.1 Parotocinclus haroldoi | reverse complement strand
ACACACACACACACACACACACACACACACACACACACACACACACACACACACACACACACACACAAACACACATGCACATGTATACACACACACTCACACACGCCCTCTCTCTCTCTCACACACACACACACACACAAACACACACACACACACACACACAAACACACATGCACATGTATACACATACACTCTCACACAAACCCTCTCACACACACACAAACACAGACATACACACACACACACACACACAAACACACACAAACTCTCACACACACACACACACAAACACACATGCACATGTATACACATACACTTTCACACAAACCCTCTCACACACACACAAACACAGACATACACATACACACACACACACACACACACACCATAATTCATCATGATTCCGTAATGTTTAGTCACTATTATAACCAACCATTTCCACCCTTTCCACAAAAGGTCCAATAAGCATTTATAAAGATTTACCCAATGCATGAATTAACTCTACAAAAGGGTCAAATCCAGCCTTTACAGGAGAACCAGGGAAGAATGACCTCTTATAATGTTTCAATGTATTTTATATGTTAAATAAAAGTGAGGTGTTCATGTGAGGTGAAGAGAGAGTGTTGTTGTGGATCTATGACCAGGGATCTGCTGTTGGGATCTAAGGGTTCCTAGGCTCTACCACTACACCACAAGACTGGGATAATGTCTGATTTCTTACATTCAAAATAGTTGAATGTTTTTTGTATACTCCCCCAACTAGGAAAATAATGATTCCTTGACTTATTAATTATATTTCCTTCTCAACTTCACTTCATTATAACCTTTGTCTTTTGTCAGATGCCTTCTCTAAATCAACCTTCATATATTCTTTTGGGGTTTTTTTCTATCTATTTTACAGACACACATAGTGTTATAACCTGGAGCTGCTCATAAATACTAAATAGAATCTGTAAATACTGAATGAGCTAACAAGCATGGCCATGACTTCCACAAGGCTGTCTTTTAGATTGTGCAGAATGCCTCTGCCACCCTCTGGTGGTGCCCACGGCTGCCACTGGCACTCTGACACTTAACTTGACATTTGTATTTAATACATATTATCTATAAATAATGTGTTTGATTTGTGTTTGATAGTGACATTTGAATGTTAGCATAACTCATTGTGGCTTAGCCCTGACACAAGATGCTATTCAAGAACTTAAGGCTTGGTCCTTAAAACTATAACATCCAATAATAATACACTCGGAAATGTCTGCACTCAGAAATATTGGATTTCTGCAAAAACTCGGCATACAGATTTTTATCAGGCAGATATGTGAATGACTACAGAGCAGTAGAAATGTTGTTATTACAAATTGCCTGCCGTATAGGCTGTTCTGTTCAGGTTTTGGGAGCAGTGGTTCCATGAGGGCACGCACACAGGGAGAACAGGCTCTGGACAGCCCGAACAGACCAGCAGTAGAGTGAATAATTTGATCCAGCATGAGCAGCTCCCACAGTTTCATTGTCCACCATCTAGACACAAGTGCCACCATCACCACACACCTGTGCTTCTGCTCGGACCAGTTCCAGGTGCTTAGCAGAAGGAAATTTGTTGTCACAGTGCCCATCATGTGTCCTGCTGTTGGTAGTCAGTTTTTCAAAACGAAGCGATTACAAAAAGAGGCATTTCAGTTTATTTCACTAAACAAGATCATCAGAAAAGCAAATGAAAAGTCAAAGAAAGTCAAACTCAATTATGGTGATTGAGTAGCAAGTGATATATTCATGGGGTGAACAGAAGAATGTTAAACTGGACGAGAGTGCCACACTTTGATTATTCAGTAGGGTGTATGGTCACACAAGACTGCCAAAACACACTGACAGTGATGGGTCATGGACAGGTGCAGACTGTGCAAAGGTGCTTGTGGGTTCCTCTGTGTATTCATTTTGAAATATCACCTATTTTTGTGAGCAGTGTACAACCCCAATTCTAATGAATTTTGGACGTTGTGTAAAACAGAATACGATTATTTGCCAACCCATTTCAACCCATTTTCAACTGAATACATTACAAAGACAATATATTTAATGTTCAAACTGATCAATTTTGTCATTTGCAAATATTCACTCATTTGGAATTTGCTGCCTGCAATACGTTCCAAAAGAGTTGGGACAGGGGCAACAAAAGACTGGGAAAGATGAGGAATGCTAAAAAAAAAACCTGTTTGGAACATTCCACAGTTGAGTGTCATGACTGGGTATAAAGGGAGCGTCCCCAAATGGCTCAGTCGTTCAAAAGAATGGGGTGAGGTTCACCTTTTTATGAATAACTGCATGAGCAAAAAGTCCAGCAGTTTAAGAACAACGCTTCTCATCATGCAGTTGCAACAAATATAGAACTCTTATCATCTACAGTCCATAATATCATCAAAAGATTCTGAGAATCTGGAGAAATCTGCAAGGCTGAAAACCGACATTGAATGCTCGTGACCTTCGATCTTTCAGATGGCACCGCATTAAAAACAGATATAATTCCGTCATGGATATTACCACAGGGATCAGGAACACTTCAGAAACCCATTGTCAGTGAACACAGTTCATCACTCCATCTACAAGTGAAGTTAAAACTCTACCATGCAAAGCGAAATTCATATATCAACAACATCGAGAAACACGACTGGCTTCTCTGAGTCCAAGCTTATCTGGTATGGGCTGACGCCAAGTGGAAAAGTGTCCTGTGGTCTGACGAATCCACATTTCAAATTGTTTTTTGGAAATCATGGACATTGTGTCCTCTAGGCCAAAGAGGAAAAGGTCCGGATTGTTATCAGTGCAAAGTTCAAAAGCCAGCATCTCTCATGGTACGGGGGTGTGTTAGAGCCCATGACACGGGTAACTTGCACATCTGCCATCCAATCAACGTCTTTTTCAGGGAGGTCCCTGTTGATTTTAGCAAGACAACGCCAAGCCGCGTTCTGCACATGTCTCAACAGTGTGGCTTCGTACTAAAAGAGTGCAGGTACTAGAGTGGCCTGTCTGCAGTCCAAACCTGTCTCCCATTAAAAATGTATGGCGCCTTATAAATCGCTAAATATGGCAACACAGACCCTGGACTGTTGAGCAACTGTTGTACATCAAGCAAACATGGGAAAGAATTCCACCTACAAAGCTTCAGCAATTAGTGTCCTCAATTCCCAAACGTTTAGTGAATGTTGTTAAAAGGTTAGGTGATGTAACACAGTGGTAAACATTGCCCAGTGCCAACTTTTTTGGAACGTGTTACAGGGATCAAATTCAAGATACGTGAATATTTGCACAAAACAATCAAGTTTATCCGTTTTAACATTAAATATCTTTTCTTTGTAGTGTATTCAGTTGGATATGGTTTGAAAAGGATTTGCGGTTATTTATTTATGTTTTACGCAACGTCCCAACTGGAATTGGGTTTGTAATTTAGGAATCATAGCAGCCTTGGTAACGCAGTGGTTAGGGCCAGCTGCTGGAAACAGTAGCATCAGAGGGCCTGGGTTCAAATACTGGGTGGGTCTTAATGTTCGCTGTCTGCCAGTCCCAAGCCCAAATAAATGGGAGGGTTGTAAAACCATGCGAGGCCTAATATGCAGTGATCCACTGTGGCCATCCATAATGGAAGCAACTGAACGAGGACTGTCATCATATTTTTGGAATAGTTATGGAAGAGTGTGTAAAAGGAAAATATCACATAATGGTAGAAATAAATGACATTTTTTCCTTACATGTACTTGGACAAGTCAGTCAAAACTTTATTTTTCAAAACATTTTTGCTTTTACTCTATGTATTGTGGAGTACTTAGCAATAATTTGTTTCCAGTGCAATAATAGTTCAGTACAAATTGAGGATGTGAACAAGCAAAAGTTACATTTTGATAGTTATCTTAGATTTTCTTTTTTTGTGTGTCTTTCTTTTTCCTTTTCTTTCTCTTTTACAGACACACATAATCAAACCATTTGACGGTAGCATCTCATATAAAGAATCCACCCTGACACTAGCTCTTGGCCAGTTTAAAGCCAAATGCAACCTGTTAATGCTGAATGAGCATTACGTGTACATGTGACTGTACCATGTCTTCTCAGCAATGTAGTTCACATGTCTGCCTTCTTAGACTGTGGCGCTGCCCGTGGATACTGCTGGCACTATGACATTTATTTTTGTATTACATATTAAAGTATCTTTTTCTTTTCTTCAGGGTACCGATAGTGAGAGTGAAGCTGACACTAACCTGCAAAACCAGACACACTCGTTCGTGAATCACTACATCACCGACCCCACATACTACAACTCATGGCGTCGGCAGCGAAAAGGAATTTCTAGAGCACAACCGTTTGCCTACAGCCATTCAGAACTTACTGACGTCTCAGCAGCCAGCCCCACTTCCTCTCCAGCTATGCCCCTTAGCCCTGCCCATTGTGATCCTCAAAGCATCTTCAGACCCAAAGTTAGTCGGACTCCTACTCCAATGCAGCAAAGCTCCAACCACTCCAATATGTACCGCCCACCCAGCAGTCTGGCTCCTCCTGCCACACCTAGACCACCCAGCAGCCTGGCTCCACCAACTACACCCCGTCCACCAATTGCTGGGTTCTCCTCCTTTGTCTAATTCATAGTGCGGTTTGACTCCAAATCGTATCTAATTCCAATTAAGATATTTAATTACAAACACTGGCAAAAATTATGGAATCAGCACATGTCGAAAATGTTGTTACAGCTTTTTTTTTTTTTACTTCACAGCCAATAAGCAAATCACGGATATGTCACAAAACAAATTTGCCTTAAGTGGCGAACAATCTGGCTTTGTGAAATCATTTTAATGAATGACACAGTTTGTCCAGTCCGAGGAGAAAAAAAAACTGTGGAATCATAATCACAAAAAAGCATATTTTTGACTGGTATTTGTATTATAAATGAAATTACCTCCACTAATTTGAATAGTGAATTAGTGATTCCATACGTTTTTTGGCAACAGTGTGATTTTTTTTTTAATTTGCCCTCTTCTGGATCTGCCATTAATTCAAATAATTTAATATAGTTTCATAAGGCCAGAATGTTCATATTGAACAAAATAGTTTGTTTGCTTTGTTTGCTATAAAAGTAAAAAAAAAACAGGGATCTTACAAAATTGAGTGATTCCAGATTTCTTGCCCAGGGTTGTAGGTGTTGCTTATTTATACTGTTGGTTATTGATCAGTTCTTAGCAAAAAGCTACTAATTAATGTGATTTATTATTATTATACTCTCTACTATATCAGTCCTTGCTCCAACGATGTAATCATTAACTAGTTAATGTTCAGTGTTCTGACAAGAGCACAAGTCGTTTTAACGCTCCATCCGAAACACTACGTCACTTAATATTCTTACTAGAACCACAAATTTATAGGATTTATTGTGACTTGGTGTTATTAACAATACTCTAATTCTGGTATCTGGGATGGAGTCAGATTTGTCAGAGATGTTATAGCCCTACAGTGAACTTCCAGTTTGTGCTGACTTTTTGTGACCATTTTGATGGTTAGAGTGAAGCGGGATATGGTAGATCTTAAGAGTTGGTTTGCAGGTTGTGTGAATGGTTAGAGGGACGGATAGATGGTTACATGGATGGATATATAGTTTGATAGTTGGATGAATGGTTAGAGGAATGGGCATGTAGGGATGAACTGTGGTGTAAAGGATGTATTGTTGGTTAGAGAGTGTTGTGACAGAGGCCATGTCCTAATCACTCTAAACCCCAAGTCTTTAACAACGTGCACACTGTAGTGGCTTCATACAATAGTGGACACTGTGGCATTCAAGGAGCCAGAGGCTTCAGAGAAGATACGTGACTCTTATGTTACTTTAGCTTGATCTGCTTGATCACATGTTCCATCACGCTGAGTTTAGCCGATTCTGCTGCTACCAGGACAAGTGGTGGGGGTAACGCACTGTAACACAGGGTTGCCAAGCTCCATTAATTCAAAGATGAAAAGTAGTAACTGCTGTTGCAAGCTTATTTTTTACCATTTGTGTCTTGAAATACTTTAGCCTAAAAATGAAGTGATATTGATTGTGGTTATATTTAAGAAGCTTTTGATCTCCATTTTCATATATTATGAAGGAAATGCAGAGAAATCTTCACAGAGATTAGCTGTGATACAGAGTTCACATAGTGGGTGTGCCCTAGAACACACATGAAGAAGGAACATTGAAATATGGGACACCCTACAGTCTGGAACACCTGAATAGGGAGACACACATGAAGGGTGCAGGGCTGCAAATGCAAGCATTGGGACCGGACCACAGCTTTGTTACAGAGCACACAAGTGCAGCTATCAACATTAATCAACATTCATTTTCATTACTTATTCTACTCTGTGTGGGTGACTATTGTGTGACTTTGGGTTGCATCCATCAAACGAACAGAGCAATCATGAAAGTGAACCAGGAGGAATGAAAAGGATTTATTTTTAAATAAATATGAAGGACATTGTGACTCCGGACGAAGTTCATCGCTGACAGTAACGTTGATGTTTGATGTTCACCGGTGCTTCTTTATTGTGAAAGAGCAATCAGACGATGTTGTCAAATCAGGAATCACAATTGTGTAAAAGTGGCACACTCATGTCACGTTCTTACTCACAAAAACTGCAAAATTGTGTCATGTGCTGTTACAAATCTGATGTCATTTCTACAGTAGTGGAACTGTACAACTGTATCATTTGTGTACATCACTTTGGATTTTATCTATGTGTGTATCGCCAGCAGTACCACAGCTCAGTGTTAATACAGAGGAAAACATATTATAAAGGTTTATAAATTAGCATTAATGCTTGGGCTTTGATTTAGATTTTTTTTATGTGTTCTTCTTGCGTGTTGAGGGTGATCATATTAAAATCAAACCTGAAACTTTTGACTATATTAAGCACGGAGAGCAGACTTGACCTTTTTCAGTTTAGGTGTTACAGCTGTGTATAACTGTTGAAATAGGATTATCACCATCTTGATCTTCACCATCGTCTACAGAGTATTCTGTACTCCAAAGCTGAGAAAGTAGGGACAAAACGGAAAATGCACATTTCAAATACAGTGTTCCTTGCGTTTGCAAACAATATGAACCCCTGAAATGCCATGTCAGGTCAATTTAATTTCATTTGTTAATAAACATCCTGTCCTTTATTTTAGTATGGATGGTTCTTATCGTCTTTGGTTCTATTTGTCAACTTAGGAGGCTTCTAGCATGGACTGTCATCCTAGGTCTAGGTATTCTAGGTCTTATTCAGAACAAATGGATTCTGCGTGCACCAGACCACCAAGGTTAAAAGGACCATTCAGACTATTATTAACTACAAGTCCAAAAGCCAGGGCATGTCATTGTATGGAGTTGTGTCAGTGCCCTTGGTAATGGTCATGTTCAGTTCTCACTCACACATACATGATGTACACACACAAACACACACACACAGTCTATAGAAATGTATCATACTAAAGTATCTAAATACTAAATATCAGTCTGATCTCCTCTGCATTTTCTCTGACCTCATGAGGAGTCACCAAAGCAGATCTGATCCGCATATTAGATCTGGCAAGATTATTCCAGATGCCCTTTCTACTGCAGCTCTCCCATTTTTTAAATCAGGGCTTGGGATTGGCACCTAATACGGTGGCTGAGCACTCAGACTGAAACACTTTAGAGAGATCAGTTCATATAAATCTCTTTTCTTTAAATCCATCTCTTTTGGAATGTGGGTAGAAACAAACCGGGAATCTCTGGAGCTATGAGGCGACAGCACTAACCTCAGTGACACGTGAAAATGTCAATCTGATTAATTATTAAAATTTAATTAGTAAGAGACCAGACTTGGATAAGTGATCAGACCCTTTAGAGTAACCTTTATAAATTCACTCGTTGGCCCCACCTGACATCAGTGCTGGTGGTTTTGAACTAAGCAGAATAAAACATCTGGTTTCTTGAGGATTCCACTACTAGAAGTGTATGGTAATGTAAAGAATTCCCCATGGTTGAAAAGTAACTCATAAAAGAGCTCTGGACTAAAGACGGGTTTTTAGACCAAACCAGGCACATTAAAATGCGCAAAATACACCACATCAGTGGCCACATTGTGCTGTGGACGCGTTTTCTTCAGCAGGGACTTGTTTATCAATTAGTCAGGATTGAAAGGAAAATCGATGCTACGAAACATACACAGATTCTTGAGCAAGACTCGAGGTCTGATGGATATTATTAAAACAAAAGCTTGCTCTGCAATGTGTTAAATCAGCAGATTGGTAGTTTTTTTTTCAACCTTGTTATTCTGTTATTTTGTTTTATTTATTCGGTTGAGTTACATGACTGTTGTCTAGCTCATTGTTACTTGAATGTTGCAAGGCAAAAAGTGTAAAAGCTGGAAGGTTTTGACAGGCTGTAAGACAAGAAGTAACTATTTCAATTGAGAATTATAATTTCCTATAGGTGTGGTGCCTTAATTACAATTAACTTGCTATTATTTTGTTATGAAAATGAAATCTGCATTTTAATGCTGCAGAAAATGACAATAATAAATGAATGTATTTGATTTTAGGTTTGTAATGGTTATAACCATATAATGGTATATTGTCATAATTTAAAATAAATAGATTGTTAGCATTATGCTATATTGGTAAAAAATATCAGACAACTTTTAATAGTCAAATATAAATGGGGATCAGATTTGTGATGGTATTTCCATATTTTATTCTTTTCTGTTCTGTGATGGTGTACCATTGTAACAGTGGTGTGTTTTCTTCACCAGGGTGTATATATGTATTCTCTTTCCTGACTGTTTAACTTGAGCATAAATTATAAACACATAACTGATTTAATTTTGATGTTGATCTAAAATACTATTTTCTAAATAAACCACAATTAGGCATTAAGGGCTTTGTGTTGTGTTTGTATAAACGGTGTAACTGACACCATAAACTATCAATAACCCATCTGTCTCACGGGTTTGACTGACTCAGAATAACTGACTGAGCACCACATTAAAACTATAATGAAGTGTGCTCTGTGACGATGTGGAAAACAGGTGAAAACAAACAAAACACTGTGCTGTGACTGAATATCTAGAGGCAGAACTGTTAGTGGGGTGGAATGAGTGGGGGGAGGAGCTTGCGGGTCACAGGTCACAGGGAAGAGCGTAGGTAGCCGTTCTGGATTGCGTATAAAGACACGTTACAACTTCAACAGTTGGACTAAGGCAGTGTTTTAATAACACGACACACACAGAGTGTATCTCAGCGAGCTCTGGACACGTTAAAAGACACCTTTGTTTAAAGGGACTTACAGCTGAGCTGAGCAGGTACGGTAAAAAGACATGTTCAAGGCAGTGGCAGCATGGTAGAACCAAGATTTGAGCCCACAACCTTCCTCGGTCTATTGCCGCGGAATCACATATAGAGAGTCAGTAAATCCTTATCTCCATCTCTAATGTTGCGACCCAACATTCTGTACCAGACTCCTGTTAACTAGGTTTTGTCATTTGACCTATTTGGATTTTGAACTCACCTGTCTTACTTTGCTGATCTTCCCTCGTTGTATCATTTTAAAAAAATCTGACCATTCAGCGCTTTAACCGTATGAACTGACCTATGAACTATGGGCCATGCAGACACCAAAGAGAGCTGAATCCCGCACCACAAGCACTCTCCAATCAGAGAACATGAGCAGCTGATGCAAGCACAGATGGAGAGCAATCTGAACCTGTCACAGCAAGTTTAAGCTCTCTCCAAGCAAGTGTCTGAATGCCTGTCTGCTACATCATCTGTAGCTAAGATCCACCAGGCTCTGTCAACTCCTGAACAAATTCCAGGTTCAGCCCTGCAGGCCTCACCCAGAGAATCATACACCACCATTCCTGAGCTATTTCATTGTGACCTGGACAAGTGCAAAGGCTCCCTGCTTCAGTGCAGCCTTGTTCACTGTCTCAACAGATGGTGCCAAGGTACACTATGTTGTTGGGTTGTTGCCTGGACAGAATTAAGGTACATCAGCTTGGACAGCTACCTAGCATTCATTTTGACTTTGTGATTGAGTTTGGTGATGTCTTTGACCCATTTTATAATTGTTAAAGCATCAGAGGGTTCAGCATTTCTCCACCACATCTTCCCAGCCACTTTATTAGTCCCAGTCTCAGCTATTTTTTTTTTTGTTTTAGCTCCAGCCCAAATCCATGTGCCGATTCCTATAGACTCTGTCTCAAGTCCTGCCAATCTGGTGCCACTAGTGTTGCTGTTTCAGTTCCTGTTCCAGCTCCTGAGGTTCCAGTCAAGGCGTCTCTTGTGGTTCCTGTTCTGGTCCCAGTCCTGACTCATGTGATTCCAGCCCTGGCACCTATAGCTCCTGTTCTAATGCCATCCCAGGCTTCTCTCTTTATTCCTCTATTACTCTATTGCTAGAACTCGCTAGTACCGTTTCTTTTCTAATTCCTGTTCACCTTGTTGTGTTGTCTGACTTTTGTACTAATGGAATTAACCCACCTGTCTTGATGATTCTCCTTACTGCTCTGTTATGGATAGCAAAGATTAGCAATGGATCTCGTATTGTTAATAACTGTGTTAGAAAACTATTGTTTAAATATAATGTATATCACAAAAAGATGGGGAGGGTTTGGCATATTTCTCCCTCTACAGCGCAATGTATCAATTAACAATTCAAGGAATCTGAAGGAAATTCAATGTGTACAGGGCAAGGGTGCAAGCTTAAACCTTAAGACCTGTGCTCACTGGGTTGTCATAATTATCTCCCAATCGTCTAAACGATTGAAAAATATATCATCAGTTGAATGAAATTTTAGTCATTATGTAGGACTAAAGTAATTTTGACATAGATTAATTTATTCACAAAGTGAATTGGGTGTACTGGGTTGATGCCTTAGCTGTGTAGTAAATTCTACATTTTTTCATGTATGCTAGCTATTAGAATTTTCTTTGGCTGCTATTTTCATTTTTGTCATACTGCACATTTATATTTTTGTATATTTGTAGACATTTATGTGTGTATTTTGGGTGCATCCTCACATGCAGTGCATCAGTCTGCCAGTATCCGCTGCTAATCAAACATGGTTAATAAGTGAGATGGCCAATTAGTTTATATAACAACTAATCGTCAGCTAAAGTTTCATGATTGTGACAGATCTACTTGCAAACTATAATAATGTGTATAGATTATTACACTATTATTAAGCATACATGCCTACTAAAATAGTGGGGATGTAAAAATAGACAAATACTTAATCACAATTATTTATATAACAATTAATCGTCATTTAAAATTTCGTAATTGTAACACCGTCATTCATCAATAACTGACAGACCCACATGGGCGTGGGATTACTTTGGCAAGCCATACAATACACAGTTACATTTACAAATGCCAAGTGTGCAAATATTAGGGCTTTATGTTCAGAAGTGGTGTCAACCACTTTTAAAAAATATAATAAATTTACACCATTTTGTTCTGGACCAACAACAAAAAGTTCCATCCAGACTGTTAACAGCAACATGTCTGAAAGCCAGGTTCTGTGATGGTATGGAGCTCTGTCAGTGCCCTAGGTCATCTGTGATGTGATGATCTGTGATGGTAACATTAATGCAGAAAAGTACAGTGAGATTTTAGAACATATACTGCCTTCAAGACAACATATATTTTGAAGTGTTTTTCAACAAGACAATGCCAAACCGCATGGTGCACTCATTACAAAGAGGGTCCGTACACTTGCCTTCAGTCCTAGCCTGTCCCCAATAGAGAATGTGGAGAGAATTGAAAAGGAAAAATGTGACAACTTTGACCCTGTACTGTTGGATATTTTAAGATGTGTTTGCAGGAAGACGGGATAAAATAATACCTTGTTAGAATTACATTCATTTATTTATTCATGTTATTTAGCAGACACCCTTATCCAGAGCGATAACCACTTAACCACTAGACATTAAACACAGCCATTGATGTTTAAGAAATGGAATGAAGTTGACCAGACAAAATATCGGCAACGTAATAAGTAAATGTAAATGTAAGAAACACTGCATTTCTTATTTCCCTGTACTGCCCCAACTTCAAATCAATTCAGAAATGTATTAGCATTTGCCTCTCAAGGATGTTGGGTTCCTTTTTAAGCCTTTTAAGATAAACCCAAGGTTTCTTCCTCATCACATTCAGGAAGTTCTTCTTGCCTCTGTGGCCATAGGCTTGCGAATTTGGGGCTGTGAGTCGAAATATTTCTAGAGCTGCTTTGAGACAATGCGTTGTTGTAAAATTCTGTATAAAAAATAATTTTTACCTGAACTTTTGTCAATGTTAAAGAGGAAGACGCATTTTGACATAGAATTGTAACACTGAATTGTTGCAGCAAATCTCTAATTATTTTGTTTTAATCCCAACAGAAACGATCACAATCCCCCTTTTTTTTTTAGGAAGCCAGACCTTTTGTCTGTGCTGCAAATTCACACAGACCAAGACCCCACCCTGAGGAGAACACACATGAACATCCAAACTTTTCATGCCAAGCAGGGATACAACTGGTTTTTATAGTGCCAGGTAGGTTTTGCTGCCCAAATGGGCTTAATGCAACCAGGAATCCAAACACAATTAAAACCTCGCTTTGCCAGAGGTACTATACGTAACAGAATAGCTCAGCAGAAGAGTTTTATTTGGGTCGGTGTAGCATGTTTATACAGGTAGGGCTAAAAGTCTGAGCCAACTAGTGAGAATGCTTTTATTTTGCTTTTTTTATCTGATTTATCACATTTTCATTACAAATCATATAATTGAAAAGCTACTCATCAACTTTCCATACAGGATTAATCCAGTTCAGTGTTGTGGGAAGGTTGGAACCCAAATGGCAGAACAAAGCACAAGGAGGGTACTAACTCTAGACAGGGTGCCAGACCATTACAGGGCGTGCTTACACACATGCACACTCACACACACACACACACACACACACACACACACACATTTACAAATTCTATTTTCTACTATTACTTTAGTGCAAATAACCATTGTCTCTAATACAAACTGTCTTCAAATTGCTAATAATGTTTCACTATAGTACATGTACTTTAATATCAAGCTTAGATAACACTAGAATGGTTTTAATTATAAGCCGGCCATTTAACAAGGCGTTCCAGTTTCAGAACTGGGCATCTATTTAATTTTTTTTTGTAAACAATAAACTTAAACTAAAATACTATTCACTTCACAATAAATATTTTAGGGATATTCAAAATGGGGTGGGATTATTATTTTCCATTTTATTTAAATAGAAACAGAAAGTAAAAAATACAACCACCCTCTTATATTTTAATTTTAAATAGAAAACCCAACAGACAGAACATACGCCATCCAAAATATAGACCAGCTACTGATAAGACTATTCAAAACATTTAACAAAATACAATTCAATTACTATTGTAAACGCAGTAGAAAAGAGACAATGAAAGTTACCCGTTTTTTGGACTAGTTGGATTTTTTTTACCTGGCTCCTTTTAACCATCATAACTAGGGATGCACCAAATGTTCGGCAATCAAAATCATTACATTTTGTTACGTTTATTTAACATCACTGTCAGCATCAGTGTACATTTCAACCACATATAATGTTATATCTATACACAAGGTTCTCTAGATTAGTCATATATTTACACTCAATGCCAATTTAACATAATCAATTAGCCTTGACGCTTGTCTTTGGACTCTGGGAGGAAACTGGAGTATCCAGAGTAAACCCATGCAGACACAGGGAGGACATGCGGGTTCCAGGGCCCAGACCATTCCCCGCTGGGATGGGACATGATTTTATTAATTGATAGTAACTGATATATTAACGAGACGGATGTTGAGGCAGGGAGGAAGAAAAGAATCGAAAAGTTTCATAACTCTTCCACAAGGTTAAGATTACATTTATAGTTATATAGTATCACACAACATATATTCTATACGTTTGCTGATGAAAAACGTAGTCAAATATTTCCTGATATTCTAATAATCTGTCCATATAAAGAAAATGTAAGATACAAGCTAAAGCAGCAGATACAAAGTGCACATGATCGAAAGAGGAAGTTCAAAAATAAACTCTAGCATTTAAACAAAAAGAAGTGCTATCCTTGACTACCAGCTGCATAGTATGACTAAAATGTTTCATAGGTATTTTGCAACCCATCCATCCATCCATCCATCCATCCATTATCTTCTGCTTAATCGACATGGGGTTGTGGGTCAGCCAGTACCCACCTGGCAACTCTCAGTGCAAGGGCAAGAACAACCCTAGATGGAGAGGCAATCCATAATAAGACACACACACACACACACACACACAGTCATGCACACAATAACACACTAAGGGCCACTATAGAGACACCAATTAACCTAACACGCATGTCTTTAGACTGTGGGAGGAAATTGGAGTACCCGGAGTAAGCCCACGCAGACACGGGGAGGACATGCAGACTCCACTCAGAAACGTTTCAACGTGTTCTATGTATATCATTCCTTTAAAAAGTAACTTGACATGTGCAGCATCCCAGTGATCCACATGGAACCAAAACTTCCACTGCTGCCCACGCATTTTTTTTTGTGTTGTTCTCTTGTTCTTGGATTTCTCCTGTTATTTTACTGCTACAATCTTAACAGAACTGATGACATATTTTGACCGATGAGCTACCTACTTTTCCACTATCTCGAAACAGCATGATGACACAATGAAGTGTTTGTTTTATCTTGGACCATCGGCCTCAGGTTCATGTTGAAAGTTAGCAAGGAAAGCCCGCTAATCATGTCCCTGGAGCCAATCCATGGCCATATGATCATTGGTGCACTGTGCTGCTGAAGGGGCCCATCTGCCTTAGATAAACTTGGTCACAGTTCGTATCTAAGCCTTACTGTCCAAACGCTAATCCACAGGTTTTAAGGGACACCGAATGTGCCTATAAAAAATTCCCTACACGTTCACCTCCACCAGCCTGAACTTTCGTTTTTTTTCTGACAGAAAAAGTTCATTGATTTATGATGCCTCCCATCAGCATAGTGCAACAGGAATCAGGCTTAATCTGACCAGGAGATGTTCTTCCACTGGTCAGTGATCCATTTAGACAGCAATGGTAATCCATCTGGTTGTCTGCTGTGAATAGCCCATCTGTGCTAACAGCAAGTTGTGCATTTGGACATGCTATTAGGAGCACCAGCGTTGTATTTGACTGCAATTTGCTCGCCTGTGTACCGCCTGTTCATTAGAATGATTCTTGACATCCTCCGTTATTTACGTCCCCAATATCCCTGTTTTCCTGGGTGTTTTGCTTCACATCACACTATTCTCGGTATAATACTGACACCACTGCATGATAAAATACCAGCTTTTGAAATGCTGTCCCTGGCTAGTCTGGCACTGATGACATTTGTTCATTTGGGTTGGTGAATTCACACTGAAACTGATCCACAGAAGCTTTGCTTACTTCATTTTATGTGACACTCCAGGGTCATGTATTTAACTTCCATACAAGGAATCTCCAAAGGGCAGGTGTCTCTAATAATCTGCATATTTACATGTAAACTGAGAATTACAGATGTCATGCAGCTACATGAACACTAAATCAGCTGCTTGAGAGCATTGTTGAAGTGAACTGTTAATTAAATGGATTAAACGACCAAAGTGTTTTGCGTCTTACTGTCGATTAAGATACAATTTTAATATTGCTTATTTTCCTTCAGCTAAGTGAAAGTGTAAGTGAAATGATTTCACCAATATGGAAATGTTAGTCTATGTAGTGGTTGCATTTTAACATGTGCAGCCTTAGTAATTACAGCATATAATTTGAATGACTGTCGTGTGAGACGATACAAGAGTGGAAAGAGATGTTTTGTAGAAATTTCATTTGAACTGTTCATGTATTTTCAGAGTTAGTTCAGTAGCTGCAGTCATATCCCAGTTTAATGATGTGAGTAAACAAGTTCTATATTGGGCAAGGGTGTCCCTAGTTACTTTTTAAAATGTTTCATTATATTTTTCAAACTGGGTTAATCAATAAAGCAATGTGTCCTCTCATCACTTCATTAAGTAGCCAGATAGCAGAGTAGCAGGAAATGGCCATGTATATAAATATATTTGAAAGGCAGTAACCTTTGCCATGACACTGTCATCAATGAACTGTGTACTAATTGGAAGCCCTACCATGAGAGGCACAACATTCACAACACAGATGGCAGGCTGTCAATCGCACGACATTTAATAAAACGTAGAAAACTTACTAGAGCCTTCTTTCAATTGAACAGTCTTTCCAATAAAAAAGAAACTTTCACTCTAATATCGTAATCATGTACTGTACAGATAAAGATTCAATCGATCCTAACAACTCCTTCTTGGTGAGTATTTTTTTTGTTATCGGATGCTCATAAATTATCCAAAATTGCATGAGGAGATGGGTGTGATGTGGGGGTGCTGCATGGCACACGCATCACAGAAAATTTTAGACCTTATAATCTTAAACCATTAAGATGTTGTGGACTTTTGTAATATTTAGAAATGATACAATCAATAGCATGTTGTATATACCATAAAAAAGTGTAAAAAAAATAGAAAACATTAGAATGAATATGAATATGAATATGGTGGCGAGCAGGGGAAAATTTTCCCTTATTTTTAAATCTAAAACTTGACAGGTATGAGCATCTGTGCTCTCCGTTTCTGTAACGCGGTTACTGCTGCTGCATAATGAATACACGATGCCCCCTTGTGGTCAAATTGGAGAAATGTGAAACGCTGCATCTTACTGTCAGGCTCGGTACAATTAGTCCGTCACGAAGAGTAAGGGGTACATTAAAATTAAAAATATATATTATGTGATACAGTAGCAGTTACACAGTTAATTATACACAGTTAAAAGAAAACACTTCCATTTTAACATTAAAGGTTCATATTTTGCGTCTCATTCAAGCTCATCACAGTCACGTTGTAATTCAACTCTGCATGTTTACAATAGGTTTTGGTCAGAAGAATCAGTATTCCAGGTGTTTTTTGGACAGAATAGACATGAAAAGACTAATATCAGCCAAAAAGCCTGGGTCTGTAAGTGCCCTTGACAAAAGACACTTCTTTAGTAGATACTTCAGTTCTGGGATGGAAGCATTAATGCCGAAAAGCACACTGAACTCTTAAAACAACATGTGCTGTCTTTAGGATTGAATCTTTTCCAGGAAAACCCATGCATTTTCCAACAAGACAATGCAAAGCCACATGTTGCACACATTACAATGGCTTGGCTTTGGAAGTAGAGTGTATGGGTACTGGACTGGCCTGCCTGCTTTCCTGACCTGTTCCCAACAGAGAATGCATGAAAGGAGAATTTTGAAAGTAAAACATTTCAATGTAATTCAATTTAATTTTATTCGTATAGCGCTTTTTACAATAGACGTTGTCACAAAGCTTTACGTTGATGCATAAACAAGTGTCACAAATTCTATTTGTCCCTAATGAGCAAGCCAATGGTGACAGTATATGACAGTGATGGCCATACTTAAGATGTGTTTGCAGAAGAATAGGGCAATATAACACCTGAAACACTAAACATATTTTAACTGTGGTGAAAAATTTGTTTGTTTTTTTTTGCAATGTGTTGCAGGCATGAAACGAAGAAATGGATGTTTATTGACAAATTAAACAAAGTTGACCAGACAAAACATGCCCAGGTTCATAATGTCTGCAGTGAAATAAATGTCAAAATGTTGGAAACACTGTGGTGTGTTTTGATTTGGGAATGTACGGTGGGGTAAATAAGTATTTGATACACTGCCGATTTTTTTAAAGCTTTGCCACCTACAAGAATAGGTCTGTAATTTTTATCATAGATACACTTCTACCGTGAAAGTCCAGAAATAGTCCAGAAAGTCAAATAATCAATTTGCATCTTATTGCATAAAATTAGCATTTGTTCACCTACCAATCAGCAAGAATTCTGGCTCTCACATACCTGTTAGTTTTTTCTTTAAGATTCCTTACCTGGATTAATTTCACCTGTTTTAACGTGTTACCTGTATAAAAGACACCTATCCACACACTTAATCAATCACACTCCAACCTCTCCACCATGCCCAAGACCAAAGAGCTGTCTAAGGCCACCAGGACAACATTGTAGACCTGCACAAGGCTGGGATGGGCCACAGGAAAATAGGAAAGCAGCTTGGTGAAAATGCAACAACAGTTGGTGCGATTAATAGAAAATGGAAGAAAAACAAGATGATTCCCAATCCTCCTAGAAGATCTGTATGGAGGAGTGGGCCAAAATCCCTGCTGCAGTGTGTGCAAACTTGATTAAAAACTATAAGAAACGTCTGACCAAATATTAGGTTATGTTTTTCTATTGTTTCAAGTACTTATTGTATGCAATAAAATGCAAATGCATTATTTAAATATCATACAATGTGATTTCTGGGTTTTAAGAAATGTGAATGTGAAGATTTGGGGCTGAAGATTTTGTTGTAATCTGCTTGTTTAGATATTTCTGTACATCATAGGTACAAACATATTTCTAAAGTAAAAGGGTTAGTTATGAGATTTACCCGTAACACAGAAAAGTCCCTTGTGTATAAAAAATTTGAACTTATTGAAATAAAGAGATAAACATTTAATTATGTCTCTTCTTTATAAATTCACCTAAGGACATATAAAGAATCAAACCATTATTTTATGGGGAGAGGAGAGAGTCGCTGCATTAATGAAACAGGAGTAAATTTTACGTCTCAGAAAATCCTGATTTTTATCAAGGAAAATTTAAAATGTTATAAACAGGGGCATCTTTTAAAAAAATCAACAAAGAGTTTTATATTATTTAACAATTTCCAAGGGGGTTTTTTGTGCGAGGTTAATGAAGCCTGGAGAAATTCCTAGTCCAAAAACAACAAAGATAAGTTGTTACTCTTTTCCGGACAGTTTCTCTTTTGTATTGCATATTAAAGACATGCAAAACTTTAAAATGCTTTATTTGGACTGTATTTTGATCAATGTTTTTAAAATGTTTATCAGTAGTACAGTATATCTTGGTACAATAAATTAATTTTAAACCGAACCGCATCTGTAAAATCACAAATGTGTGTGTGTGTGTGTGTGTGTCCCATTGGGGAGATTAGACGCATTGACTAGGACCCCATTGGTCTTTCATGGGTCCTGCATGTGGATAAACGTTTTTACGACCATGTCTCAGGATCTGGAGGTGTGAATTACCTCACTCTTACGAACACACTCCCACATTGCACATTTAGGTAGAAAATAACTGGGTTCTCTAACACTGACCCTAGCCCCCCAAATGTTCTACAACACCCACTGCTAGTTACAACAAATAATAATGTAGTAGTACAAAAGCACAAACGTTTTTAAATTTCATTATTTAATACTTTCTGACGTTCACTCATTAATACTGGTTTAAACTAAGAGCATTAATGAAATGAATGTTTACTAGTTCTACCCGTATGACCTGTATACTATCAACGCATGCGCTGTACATACCGGGCAACGCTGTAAATTGTAGCGTGGTATGGGCGTGCGTGACGTTCTACGCATGCGCAGTCCATATTAGGCATAGGGCGCATATCTGGTAGACAGGAAAACAGCGGAACACAGTGGGTTGAGTGGTGCGCATGCGCAGATGAAGCGCGTTGCGCGCACTAGAGAGAGAGAGAGAGAGAGAGAGAGAGAGAGAGAGAGAGAGATGCGCGCACACATTCAGATTAGCGCGAGGAGTGTGTGGATTGTGTATAGAGTGCTTATGAGTTAGGCTTGGAATTGTAACACTATACTTTAAACAGTTATAGCCTTTTAAGATAACATACTGTGTGTGAGTCTGTGCTCTCGTGGACTGACCTTAACAAACAGCAAAAGTTTTCTTGAATCTGAACTTGGTTCGTGTTTTTACTTGTCAAGAGTTTCATTAGAAGTGTGGTAAGTATGAAATTAATATCTGCGTTTTTCACGTGAGTTTGTGTGGGTGTGCGTGTGTGTGTGTGTGTGTGTGTATATGTGTGTGTACCCTGAGTTTTGACCAAATTGAGGACCGAAATTCCGTTGATTTCTTTCTTTCTTATTCTTTTTTTTTTAATTAATGCGAAAGAGAGAGAGAGTGAGAGTGGTACACTACAGGAAATTAAAGAACATCATTAGCCTGGACATATTAGGATCATAACTTGTGACGTCACGAATGTATTGAGTTCATCTGTGTGTATTGTAATCTGCTCTTCAATAGTTTGTGAAAATTACTTATAAAGTAAGTAAATGAAATACAATGAAATAAAATACAACCTGTATGTTTATTATTATTATGTCAATTCACATATTCGAATTTGCATAATAATGACAATAGTGTTATGTGGAGTTTGGCATGTTGTAATCTGGTCCACATCCCATCAGTTATATATCAGTTATCAGGATGAGTAATATAGACAGATGCATTTCTATTGGTACAACCAAACCCTGTTTTAAAATGCAACCTTATTCGGGAAGGGGGTTTAGCTAGAGGGAGTCTGCTCCATTATTTATTTAAAAAAAATCCTGATCTAATTCCAGCACATTTCAATTGTGACAGCATACTGAGATTTTGGGGACTTTCGGATTCCCGTTATTGCCATGTTACCAGTATACAGGGCAGGGCTTTGACTCCTAGTGTGTTCATTCTCCTCACTTACCTGTTCTACCAACAGGCTGGAGTTTAGCAATGATTACCAGGTGCACTGTTCAACATAGAGTGCAATGGATTTAAATGTACAGTTTTTACACTGAAATAAATAACGGAGTTTTGCTCAATGTGTGAGGCTGCTTGGATATTACATGGATATTGCATGGATGTGTGCCTTTGTAAAACGGTACACTTAAAAAAAATCGGAATGGATTTCAAATACAGCCCATAAGACACTAATGAAGGTGTTGGAGGAGCTCTGTAAGCTCACTGTGAATGAGAAAGTTAACCTAATGTGTGACATCACCACTGTCTTATGATCATGTTATGGCAAGTATGTGTGTGTGTGTGAAGAGAGAGAAAGAAAAGAAAAAGACAGAGTGCTGAAGATGATAAACTGGTTGATCATGGTGTCAGGATGATGTATGGGGTATGGTATTTTGTGTGAGCATGCGCACGTGTGTGTGTACACAAGATCATTGTCTACAGATTATGAATCAAACCTGAAACACACCTGTATTTCACACCTGCCCCCAGACATGCCACATTATATAGCTACTACTTACATCCAAGCAGTCGTGGGTTAAGGGCCTTGCTCAAGGACCCAGGGACCTTTCTGATCTGCTGTTCAGTACCGTATCCGCCTCCACATTCTCCTACATCAGTAAATCCTTTTAAAGCATTATGGGATTGCTTGCTTTAATAAGGAGCTCCTCATATAATGCTCCTTCCTGTGCGTCTGAAATGATTTTGATTGGTCACCACAGTAGACCTTCCAGACCTGTCCGGCTAAAAATCTTCTATAAATGCACCACCTTACATCACATTGAAGGCCTCACCTAGGATTTGAACCCAGCCCCTCAGACACTCCTGTTTCCAGCAGCTGACGCTACCCACTGAGCCATGAACTGCTCATATGTGTCAGGAGGATTATTAAGGATTATTCATAGTCGTGTTTCTTCTTGCTGCCTTTTGAATAGAACACATACTGGATTTTGTTTAATAATACTTCATACTTAGGCAGCCTCCTGTCAAATGAAAGAAACTGTTTTAATGTGTTTGTTTGAAATATGATACTGAACCAGCCTTGTTCCCACGCTGAATTGATATCTTCACAGTCACAGTCTTTCAGCAGTTTTTGGATTTGGTTTAGGTGAAAACACGGAGGTGTGTACGCTAAAGTAGTTTGTGTCATGTGAGCATTGATCATGTAACAGTTAAACAAGCACATTTTACATATCTTGTTAAATTTCATACTGACCTAGCATATCTGTTCCTTTGCGAATACTCAGTATCAGTAATAGAGATTGGCCGATTAATAATTAACGCCATTCCGAGATAATCTGCATCGGCTGAAATATTTGAGCTCATAAGGCTGATATTCAAAAATATTAAAGAAAATGTACAGAAACATTGTTTTGTGAGTTACAACATACAGCTCATATACTTGGAAGAGTATGTATAAGAGTAAAAGAAGATGCTGAGTGAGGGTGGAGGCATTTACGAAAAGATTAAAAAGGTTTTCCCGCATTACAACTTCTGCTGTTAACTGAGACTGAGATTAAAAAGACAAACAAAAAGAAGCTGCTACATCATGTACACTAATCTAATATTATTTTACTTTACAAATAAGAAGATGTTACTAACAGGTAATAAAGGTTGGTAAATTCAAAAACCCTTTTCTACTTTTATAAGACTGCAAATGGAGTAAGTTCAGCAACTTTGTCTCTATTATTTTTATTAGTTTTATGAACTGAAAAATGTGATATTGTACAGTATATGTTGGTCCCTCTGCTATCTGAATATTGGCATCGGCGATTAAAATGTACATCTATAACAGTCATGGAAAATGTTTTTATTGCAGGTGTTCTGTTCAGTTATTCACTGCATGTACCTTGTGTGAGGGATTTGTTTGTGAAGTTAAAGAAATGCCGGTATGTGTCGTATAACATCTGTTCAGACAATATTATTATCTTAACATCTAGGCCGCCCATGGAGGAAGGGTCCCCTGTTGAGTCTTGGTTCCTCCCAAGGTTTCTTCCTACCATTTTGGGGAGTTTTTCCTTGCCACTGTCGCC
>JAUZST010064008.1:0-22761 GCA_034779995.1 Parotocinclus haroldoi | reverse complement strand
TTTTAGCTTTCTTCTCCATTTAATAATCACTTTTCCTTGTTTGGTGCCACACTGAATCCTCTTGTGGCTTAGTGGTAATGTTGGACCAGCAGGTCAATGGTTCAAATCCAACCTGTTGGAATCTTGAGCAAGACTCTTAGCCCACAATTCTTCTGATTATAAAACTGTACCAGTTGTAAGTTGCTCTGGATAAGGGCATCTGTTAAATTATTAAGTATAAATGTAAATAGAATCCAGAGGCAATCTTAGGGAGCTACATTGGAATGCAAACACTCATTCATACTCATATCTGGACTGATCTGCAGTACTCAATTCACTTTGCCATGTTTTGAGAGTTAAGAGACATGATGAACCCAGATAATCTGACACAGAAAAAGCATCACAAACTTTACAAAGACAAGAATCAGAGCTATATACCATGTCAATGTTGCTGAAACTGTATGGCACCAGTACAACCTATTATAATTATTTATGGTAGAAATCTATCAATCTATCAATCTGTTTTTGTTTACTGTAGAGGTTGTATACATCCTTTAATCCATTAAGAAAATGCATTTTGGCCACAACTGCACAAATGCAAGTACGCACAAAAGAGATGTGGAGTCTCGAGGTCCCAATTTGCCAACTTCAGACTCGACTTAGTCTTGAACACGCGACTCAATGCTCAATTAGAACTTACTCATGAACAGTTCTATTCAACTGAGCTTCAGGTTTGCAGGCTAAAGACTTGAAACTTGACATGGACTCACATGCTAGAGACTTGACACACATTTGAAACTTGATTCACACTTGCATGCCAGAGACTTGAGACTCAACTCAAGCTCACACAAATAAAGACTCGACTCAGATTCACATGGTAGAGACTTGACCCTATGCAAGAAACTCAAGATTTGACACGCTTGAAGCTCAAGACACATTCGGAGATCCCAGACTTTATTCAGACTCATACTGTCAGAGATTTGTCTGTTAGAGACTCGTCTTGGATTTGCATGGCAGAGAGACTCAACTCAAGCTCGAAGGCCAGAAACTCAACACTCAAATCCAGCATTAACAACAGAGACTTGACACTCGACTTGGATGGTACAAACTTGAGACTCAGCTCAGACACACACACTCAAGACTTGCACGCCAGGAATTTGGGACCCCACTTGGGCTCGGATGGAGCACAACTCGAGACTCAACACAGACATGCACCCGAGAGTTGACTCAGGCCTGCACATCAGAGACTTAACGTGGTTGACAGGCCTTGCATTCGTACCAGAGATGCAAGACTAGACTAAAACATTAGATTCTCACATGAAGCAACATGAGAACATTCCTGCTGCACACACACACTCATTCACAGAGAAGCTGTCAACCATGTCTTCATTTCTACAGACTTACCATCCAACAGACACAGGATAAACAGCAACTATAATCCTAGCTTAATACAAGACCAGACACAACGGCTACTCACAATGTCTGTAAATATACACATATCCTAGTAAACCGAATTAAAATTAAGTCTATGATATGACACTGGCACTGCATACTGGAGTCATTGGCAAATTTACATACTCAAGCACAGTTGTACTGCACTTGTGTTTCCCTTTTCAGTATCCAAAATAATGCCATGAAATCAAAGCAAGGTTTTCAAGAACCAGGCGAGTGCTGTGGAAATCCCTGAAGTGAAGCATACAAACCCTCACTAGTGTGTTTGTCTAAACAGCAGACATTCCTGCGAAGCTGACTCAGCATCAGGCCATGGTGTAACCGTAGCTCCCACAATGCAGTGCAACCAGCATCCGGTCACGTAGGATGTCCTTGCTGGGATATTCTGGGAGTTTCAGCATGTTGATACTGTGGGAAACAAATGCATACAGACAGGTCTGTGATTCATTTATAGCCTGAGCAGGAGTGTCCCATACATGACTGCATGTGTTTGACTCAGTGTGTCACCGACAAGATGCCCTTTAAGCTCTGGGTGTCATGTCTTTCTGTTTCACATTGTCGTGTCTTTTTCTGCTAGTCCATATGGCTACGTCCTCTCACACTCTTTGTCATGCTATGGAGCTCCTGCTATCAATGGCGTCCACATGGCAACACTACAAACTTCAAAGAGCCACACTGCCCTCTAGTGCATCCACATTCTACAACATGGTCTGTTTGTTCACAATTATGATTATGCAAATTCCTAAACACCTTTATAAGCACGGGCTTTCAAACAATGTCCAGTTTTCTCAGAATGAATCCGCTAATTTGGGAACATGACCAAGTGTCTACTTTCAGCCTACCGCAATATTGGAAAGTTCGTTGTTTGCACTTGGTGTTCATTTACATTACAGTTACATCATATAGCAGACACCCTCATCCAGAATGACTTACAACTGATAATGTGATAATCCAAGCAATTGTGGGTTAATCCATGATCAAGGGCCCAGTGCTGTCATTTTGGTAGAGGATTTGAACCCTGGATATTCAGGTTCAGAGTCCAGTACCATAACTGCAAGAACACAACAGTGTTTCATTAGTAGACTTTGGGATTGGGTTGAAGTGAGAGATCTAGGCAGTCAAGTTTTTCCACACCTTCATTTGTATTCCATGTTGTGACTCAGTGCTGAAGGCTATGGACTACTAATCAGAAGATTGCACCAAATCAAAAGATTGAAGTTCAAATCCAGATATTTCCAAGCTGTCACTGTTGGGCCCTTGAGCAAGGTCCTTCAACCTGTCAAATGTAAGTCTCTCCAAATAAGGTTACCTGCTAATTGCTGCAGAAACAAATGGCTCAAAAGGAAAAAGGAAGCCGATTCCCAACAAACATTTCTGACCATGCTATAATAGGTAGTTTGGAACCTAGTAGTAACATTTGGAAACCAAGGACAAAACGTTTAGGAGTCACACTGAAAGTCAAAGACTTTACAGACTTTTATAGACAGAGAGCTTATTGTCACTGCACATGATAAGCAGCAATCCATTGTAGCAGCTTACAGGTTAATATATACATATACATTCACAATAATAGGTGAAAAGTATTCAACAAAAAATGAAAATTTGTACTCTGGCATTTGCACATAAATCATAATTCAGAATTTAGCATGTGTGTGTGTGCGCGTGTGCGCGTGTGCGCGTGTGTGTGTCTTTGGCGAGTCCACATGACTGAGCCAACTTAGGGAAGAGAATAGGGAGTGAGCTGGGTGTGTAGGATATACTACAAGAGTTTGTATATTGCAACTGTATGCTTGATTTAATGCACGTGTAAACACTACCACTTCATCATGCCACAACACTCTACAGAGTACTGATTTTTAAATTTCTCACCAGGTACTAGAGGTAGGCAGTAAATTTGATGTATATGGTACAGCAGCGATCGTAAACTTCTGCAGGCCACTTCCTCCCATAAGAAAAGCAAAACCACCATGTGGAACTCGGGAGCTGGGAACAGAGCATGATATGCAAATTAACATGATGCTTGTTTCAAAGATAATTATTTTTGTTTTGATAGCAGTATTTTACAAAGGTTCAACTACCCCTGCTCAGATGAGATGTTACAATTTATTAAATGAAAAATGCATGACGTAAAAAGTGTGATATTGTAAGTAATGAGTTATAGTACTTACAGGGAAATTAATTTGGCGAGTGCAAATATTAGGCCACCTTTCCGGAATGCTCACTAGTGTATCCAGACAATCTCAGAATCAAATTAACGTGTTAAATGCCAAGTTTATTTTTATATTGAATCATTTAGCAAACAAGCTTATCCAGTGTGACTCACAACTCATACCTTCTCACTAGATACAACTTTAGAAATAGTAGGTTCAGTATTAAATGGCTCATGAAAAGGTTGACAAAATATGACTTTTAGTGCTGAATCTTAAGCAAATGATTCAAGAAAAAAAATCTTACCAGAATTCAGATCTATTTAGCTTACCAACATTACCTATTAATATTTAACAACAATTCAAACTAAACTCATGCAGAGGCTATAGCAATGATTCAAGGGTTCCTGAAGATTAATAGTGCTGCCGTCAACAACTAAAAGCACTTGTGATGATTAACTGCATGTTTTATAGCTCATATTTGAACCCAAAGAAATTGTTTTTCCATTAAAACACATTACACAGCCATATGGATGAACATCATGAGCTTAATTAATTTAATTGTATCTCTTCCGATGGATGGATATTTCATTACCTATTTCTATCAATGAAATTAGAAGAGTTTTCAAAGTCTTAATATAGAACTATTCATTCACTGTTGGGGTATTGATTGCCATTTTCTCTGGTCCTTTGTCTGACATAACCCCATATCTAAAATGAGTGGGGACAATTTGATCATCTTTATGGCAGTCACTTTTGTGTTTCATTAGAATAGCAAAAGTCAGATATACAGTATATATGGAATACTGAACTTCATCAAATCAGTCAGTTTGTGCTGGTTGTCATTTGGCTTTACTATATAAAAATTCTGTTGATCTAGTCAGGTTTTACAGTCCTCTCACAGACACAGACTCCTGTTTCTGTAGAATTTTTTCATTTTTAGCATATTGCTTTGACTCTTTGCTCCTGACACTGTGGCATTTAACCATATGTTTTCCTTTATTAATATTCTCATTTTGTTTATACTTGAGCTACATTTTGGGCACAGCTAACTGGGATCAAGCAAAAATCTGTCACACTCCACATCAGATTTCCTTTATGAAGAATTTTAATATAATCCTTTCCATTTTTTCAGTTGACAACTCTTGTTGGAACCATGTGCTCTTTCAATTAGTAAAGTCCAACAGCTCATTAGGTCTGTAAGCACTCCCTTTTAACTGGAGACCAATTTGCATTTATGGTGATTTCATATTTTATTCCTCGTTATCAAGCGATTCTATATTTTTCATCTCCTTGAGCTGGGAAAATATGGACTTAATTAAAATTAGTTAATTCATTTTAAGTATGCTGTTCAGCTATTATGCTCTTTGTTGTGATATCTGTAATTTGTTTATTTACCACTTTGAACACAGGTCAAATGAGAAAAATGTGAATAACTGCATTAAAAAAATACTGACATTAAAATAATATCACTGTTTACATCAACTTTCAACCCTTACCTTCCAGTAACAAACTGTAATAGAAGAACCCTCTCCTCCTGAGTGAGATCCTCCACTACTTCCCAGAACCACTACAAAATAAGAAAGCACCCATAACACATTCAGCTTATTCCACAAAAAAGCACATGGCACAGTCCATATTGTCAGAAGATTAAGATCAATGCTTCAAACATGAGAACCATGAGAAATTTTGAAATTTCGGTTTCCTTTTGAATAAACTTTTATTTGAGATCCTAGGTGACGGCAACCTTCTTTGCAATTTAGTTTACATGTTTAAATCCATATAAGTGAATAATGTCTGTAATATGTAAATAAGGTCTTCAATGGCCCTCAGATTACATGTGCTTATCTTGCTTATTTTTATGCCATACACCAATCTATGAATCAAATGTGGTCTTGTTCCTACGTTTTTGGATACTCAGACATATACTTGTTTATAGACAATTTTGATGCATGAGAACCATAGCCGTGGTCAGTAATTAGGTTGTCCATGTGGAGGTAGCTGTTAACCTTGATGACTGGCTCCTCCAGGTCATAGCCACTGGTGTACTCTGTGTTTCTCTTCCAGTCCATGACAAAAATCTCTGGCATGCCAGAGAGCAGCAGTTCCTGCACACATGTACACACACATAAAACGAGAATAACAGAAGGTCTAATCAATAACTCATCCAGCTCAGACTGACTCATAACTACAGAAGTGCCCCAAAGTGTTTGACATTTCCAGTGAACTCCTTCATAAAGGACAGCATGGAGGAGCACTGTGCGAGTTGCCTTTAATCACTGAACATCCACTATGCGAGGGATATCACTGGTCGCTTGCTATAACACCAGTAAAGAGACTGATAATAAAAATAGACTGTGGGAGTTATAGTGCTTTGAAACAAAGGTCCTCATTAACTAGTGGCTCAGAGGCGTGTTGGTAAGTCTGCTGTGAAATGAGACATGGGTGCAAATATATGCACACTGGAGGCACGGTAATGACGAGCAGCAATCTGGAAAGAATGGGGGGAGGGCTGATAGAGTTTACCTGTGTTAAACTGAGACATACTCAACAATATGACAGAAATAGAGGCTCAAGGGTAGAGACTCCGAGAAAGACGCCACCTTGAAGGGGAGCTATGTGCAGTACAGGCAGGGCAAATACACAACTGACTAAAAAGACTAAATTCTGTTACTTAATTAAATACACAAAAGTTTCTACATATGACTAATACATATAATGAATGTGAGAAGATAATTAAAGCTTGTTGTTATGTGATTCTAGTAGTGCCAGCTTAGTTCCTCCAGATAGATATTCATTCATTTTACAGAATTTGTTTAGTTATCCCTTTAAATACTTAATTGGTTTCCTGGTCAGGATAAAACATCAGGCTCCTTCTGGTAATCCTGCACTCAGGATTTGGACAAAATCATTTTTCCTTCACCATGTAGTGTAGTCAAAAAATTACAATCAGCCTTATACAAGGAGTTAAAATATTAACAATATTCATTTGAATGAATATTAAGTGTCTGTGTGTCTGCTTTGAGGTGCTTCATGCAGCTCTGGAGTTCTATAGCACTGCTTCAGAGTTCCTGCTGTTATGGACAACTTTAGATTGGCAATTAACATGATTAGAATTGCAGCTCTTAATATTATAACGAAGCGTTTAAAATTTCCCATCAAAAAGCAAGGGGGGTGAAGGTAAATAAAAGATAAAAAGTAGCAGAAGTACAAAGAGGGACTTCAATTGCATGACATGTTGTTCAAGTCCTCCTTTAGCAGGCTTATGTGTTTTTTAACAAAATGTTTGGTTTAGGAACATGACAATTTTCCTTCAAAGAGGAAGCTTGGCCTCTCAAGTCCCCAAATCTCAAGCCAAACAAACATCTGTGGGATGTGCGGGAAAAAAACAAGTCTTGATCAATGGAGGCCCAATCTCTCAACTAGGTTAGGTCTAGGTTAGAGCCTGTGTGACGTAAGGAGAACTTGCATCACATGAGGCAGGACGTTTCAATCCATGGCTGTTCAATTCATATACAGTAGTCTAATGAAATAGTTTGGGAATCCCTGGCCAAATTATGTTTTGTTGACTTTTTCAGGAAACAAACAGTACATATGCACTGAATATTCAATCTTTGTTAGATTCCTTAAAACCTGAAAACAAAATCCCTTTTCTTTGTGCTGCTCAGTATCAGTTTTGCACCTTCGATCTCTAGTGCTATTTGACTGCATGATCCGTCTTGCTGTGAGCCTCATTCATCATCACGCTGTGTCAGAACTTGCTCCAAAAAAAAAAAAAAACCCACAGTCTTTTGTCTCATTGTCATTTCCTGATTTTGCACATTAATTACTAATGCACATCTCATCTAGAATTCCCTCTGTGTGCCCTGAGGGACATGCCAGTATGGTTTAGAGGAGCAACAACAAGGGTTTGCATTGCTATTCCTCTAACATTCTATGCACAGTAGCGGCACAATATAACTGACAATCCCCAGTACTCATATCATAATGTTTAAACTAGATCCTCCCATATTACACTTTCCATTAACCCGTACTGAATCTGCACTGGCTGGGTGCAATATAACCAGCTGCTTTCAGCAGCTAATATCTCTTAAACTAACAGTATTTTAATTTCTGCGTATGCTAACCTAGAGGAAAATTGATTCAGAGGACTGCTTCCAAAATAGGTATACAAAATATTTAATGTGCAGAATTCTGCAATATTTTGTTGAAATTAAATTGAGCTGAACTGAACTCAAAGTAAAGGAGATATTCATCAAATATATGGTTTATATATGGTTAAGATATGGTAAAATGATTGTAGACACCTGAACATCAGACGTAAAACAAAGTGTATTAATAAATAATCAGACTACTATACTATAAAATAATAGCCTGCAATCTTCTGAGACAACTGATCTTCTGTACAATTTCACTATTGGCTATGCGGATTGAAGGCTCTCAAATCAACTCCTACAAGACTCAATAATATGCATAACTAAGAGTTTGTTTGTTTATTTGGTTTATTTAAACTCGCTTTCAGCATCAGTGGCAATTTCAGACCTACAATGTTATATCAGGACTAGTTTTATATACACACACACACAAATAAATAAAACTAGTACATATACATATGTATAATGTATATGTACTAGTTTTATATACACACACACACACACACACACACACACACACACACACATACACACATACATACACACATACATATACTCCACACATAAAGAACCCAGGCCCAGGGATTAAACACTCACTGTGTTTCCAATGTTAGTAGTACGGTAGTGTGTATAAACACAAATAAGGTTATAACACCAGTAATTATGTTTTAAATGCTGTCCTTATAGTTTACGCATAGTTTTATGCAAGTATTTGGGTATTGCTTACATTACATATTTTGTTTACCAACAATCAGCAGACATGAATACTAAGCAGTGAATAAGATGGTCTTTCAGTCCTAAAAAATCTTAGAACATGGCCCTAGGGATTCCATTCCATTGGAGCACAGGTGCAATAATGAGGCCAAGCAGCATTGTGGGTGATCATTTCTGGTTCACACTGCCCACACTATTGTTTAGATTACATAGTTGCATGCCTGAAGTTGTGTATGCAAGGAGTGTGTCGGAAATAATCATTGTCAACAGTTACAGTTTTTGTGGTGTACACATACATATGACAGTGCATTGCACATAATGCTGCTTTAAGGGTCTAATAAAAAATAGCTCCAGCAGTGGTGGCTGATGTGATAAGATACTTGCCTATTGACAAGTGCCAACGAAAGGCAATGCCCAGCTAATGTTGTCATTGCTGGTTCCTTGAGAAGTCGATTAGACTGTGCCTTGTAAGACTGTATCAACTGTATGTTGCTCTAGATAAGGGCATCTGCTAAATCCCAAACCACATACTATCACACTAAATAGTAGGGGTGTAATGATACGTGATGATTCTCATGATTCAAATTTCTCATGATTATTGACTTTAAATTTGATAAACAACCATCCTTTTCATATATGCAGTGTGAACAATGGGTAATAATGCACAGTTTGAAAAAACAGTGTCTTGCAATTAAAATAAATTATTCAAACAGAGGTGTAAAACTGTAAACAAAAATGTTCTACTTTTTTTTTTGAATAACCTAGGGAAAGCACACAAGTCCACATAATTATGACAATATAGTCTTTTTTATAACCCCTAAGGGAAGAAACACTTATTAACAGGTTAGTAATCAAGAAACTACTGACCAGTTCATACTCATCGAAGAGCTGAATGAGTGAGGGAGGGATGAAGGTGTGGAAACCCTGAAGGAAAGCATTGATCTGAGGTTGAATGGCTCGAGTCATCCTCAGCTCTGTTACAAGCTGCACATACTCTTCCTGAAAAAGAGAGATGAGCGGAGATTGAAACCAAGATTTTGTATGGCTGACGTGTATCCAGCATCTGTTCGATGCACTGCTCTTGTGCAAATTAAATGCTACGCACACTCCAAACGTGTAATGTTAATGGAGACTGTGACAATGTTATATCAGAGTAGAAAGTTAATGCTTTAACTCTTTAAAAGCTATTCATATTTAGTGAAAACAATAGCATTAAAGAACAATTGGTTTTACATCTATTTATTACAGATGCACCAAATCTTTTACGTTGAATTCGGTCAAAAATGATTTATGTCAAGCTTGGCC
This sequence comes from Parotocinclus haroldoi, assembly GCA_034779995.1. Classification (NCBI taxonomy): domain Eukaryota; kingdom Metazoa; phylum Chordata; class Actinopteri; order Siluriformes; family Loricariidae; genus Parotocinclus; species Parotocinclus haroldoi. The sequence goes on along the minus strand of JAUZST010064008.1, from coordinate 13,010 downwards.
TAAGATCAAGAGCAAGAGACAAACAAGCAGAACCTGCAGAGTGAATACTCAAACTCAGAGCACGAACAAACCTTGACAGCACAAGACTTCACCATTAACAACTTCAGACAAGGGTTTGACATAGCAGAGGATGTGATTAAAAAAACGTGGGATAGGTGTAAGGAATCAAGACACTGGCATCACAAGGCAAGATCAAAGGCATGTGAGCATATAATGATTCATGGTGTGCAATCCAGAAAGCTGGAAATGGAGGAGCGAACGTTAAATTGATTTATAAAAAAATAATAATTACTACTACTACTACTACTACTAATAATAATAATAATAATAATAATAATAACCACACATTAAATATACCAATTCCTAAATAAATCTTGTTTTAATAAAATTATAAAGTTATAAGAAACACTGCTTGTTTCACTCATTGCATATTCAGTTTGAGCAGCTTAAGTAAAAATGTTGACTTTATGCAACCATTTCCTATTTCATTTTCAATTTCAAAGACATTAGACAAGAGCTCTGTAATCACTGACCAATATATAAATTTGATATAGATTTGTATACTATTATAATTTTTATGTGCTATTATAAAAAGATTTAAATTTAAACTAAAAGACAAACAAAAAAAACAGTTAAAATGATCCATGTTTAAGTTTATTCACTGCAAAGGTTGTGACTACTTATTGTTAGAAAACTAAAAAAGGTAAATGGCATATGACCTGAATGAGTTGTACAAATGATAAAGTGGCACCACAGGTAGTACAGTTTAATAATATAGTATAATATTTAATAGTCAATAATCAACATGGAGTACAGACCTGCAGCTCTGACCTAGTGCATAGCACTCATAACATGACAGAAAATGTAGAAAATGGTACGCAGGAGAGTATATGAACATGGTCTATAAACAACGCATAAGTCCATTCAGACAAACCCTGACAACATTCACAGTAGAAAACAGAAGTCAAACAGTAACCAAGCTACAGGATAGAAATTCAATATATGAACATTTATAATTTTCCAGCAGAGCTGTTTATGTAGCTGAAGAATCTCAGTTTACCTAGGATTTTTTGTTTTATTTCATCTTTTACCTGATCATTTAATACTAATTGTGATTAAGACTGTTGGTTTATAGTGCTCCATTTCTGGTGCCGACACAAAGGTCTCTTTTGGTGCTTGCAGTTTTGTCACTGCCTTTCGATTGCCAAAGCCAACTCATGATCATCTGGAAGAGCGGTCGCAACATGGAACATGCACATTCTGATTGGCATGGCAACCTTGGTTTATTCAAAAGCTTTTAAGGACATATTGTGTCCTCTGTTTTGATTTTATTACCATTATTACCTACATACCTTGTTTTCCTGAGTGACCTGAATACTGCTTCCTCCCGGTTTGAGAGGGACCTCTTCCATGGCTCCAAACACGTCTGTCTCCACAGAAAAAGTGAGCTCCAGGCCAAGATCACTGATGTCGTTGTCCAGTATCCACTGCAGGTTCTTGGCGTATTCTGGATCAATCGATGACACATCCTGATAATTCACAGGGATACCTGAAATGTGGAGGCATGTTATTTCAAGCATATGTACTCACACTGTATTGAAATATTTAAACAATACTGACGATAGTGATACTGTCTCAGTTGTAAGTGCTTGCTACTGGAACCAGAGGTGTCTAGGTGACTAGATACATATTCCAGGGCAGGTTCACAGCCAAAATAAATAAATAAACTTTGCCACCTGCCTTAACAGATGCCAGTTCGAAAAAAGCCTGGATAAAAAGCTAAAGGGTTGGAGAAGGGCTATTCACTTAATTTTCCTGTAAAAAAAAATAACTATAGAAACAGACAGCAAAATCTGTCTGTCCTATGTACCATCTGGTGCAAGAGCTGGATTATCATTATCCTTTCAAGAATATTACAGGAATAGCCTAGGAACCTTTCAGTGTTTCAACCAAATCTCTACTGCATCAATAGTAAATTAACAATACAACGTTTCACGTTTCCCTGGAGTAAGAAAAGTCCTGTTTTTTACTTGAAACTCACTCATATTGAAAGTCCAAGGATAGTTTTCTAATTACAACACCAGAGGAAGGGTACACAACTGGGTGGTTCAGAACTGTGAACTACTGCTAACGTGTAGGGTTCTGTGTCCCCTAAACTCTAAACTATATGGTTTATTGGCGTCACTAAATTCAGGTACAAGTCCTGATTCCAAAAGGTTCAGGTTACACTTTGAGTATGTTTTAAAGTGTATGTGACATTGAGAGGGAAAAAAAATAATTGCTCAATATTTTTCGAAATTGTACTGACAACAATATGTAGATGATACTGGCAGTATATATATTGGAACTAAACTATTCAAAAGTTGTCCACACTCATCTGTTAGTGTATGATGCCTCAGCTGTAGTGTGTTTTACCCAATATGTGCTTATAGAAGGAGCGAGTAAAGTATATGTTGACCAGTTGCCGATGGTACAGAGCTAGCCCAAGGATTTGACCAGCAAATCTGAAGTAGTTCAGGTGGTCTGGGTTGACAGACGAGTTACTGTTGGGCTGAAATGTAGTGCCTGCAAGACACACAAATAAGTTTTGCTTAACGTTAGGTCATAATCTGTTATCTCTATATAAGAATTGACAAGTCACTGACACACCACAAAATATGCATTAAAGTCAAAATGCAGACACTAATTTTATAGACAACCATTGATTGTAACTGAGCATATGTATGACAGAATATCTGGAACTGGTAGAAGACAGGACAATACTACTGCACAGTGAAAACTGAACTGTATATCTAGTATAGCTAAGTAAAAGAAATGTACAGGGCAGAAACTGTACATCTTATTTTTAAAATCTCAACAAAAGGCACTTATTAATAGTCAGCACATTGCACAGTTACGGTTAGAATACTGCTTACCATCTGCTGATTGTGTGAACAGTCCATAGTCTGGATTGATGATCTCATTAGAGAGAATGTCAAACCACTCTCTCACCACCCCCTGACCCTGAGACAGACACAGACTATGTGAGAACCATCTGCCAATGTTATCACAATCAGATCTGTTTCCCAAGACTGCAGCACAGCGTGAACAGCCAGCTCAGATTATTCCGACAGAGACAGAATGGCCATTTGTACTGTAGCACAGTACAGCTGAAAATAGCTGAGAGACTTAAAAAAGCTGCTCCATGAACAAAAGATACTCTCAGCTCCACAATTATAGGCACCCTGGGTAAATATCAGATAAAAGGTTATGAAAATGTCTTTGTAATTAGATGAAATTGGAGACACTCAAGCACAGAATCTCTCCAAATCCTCTAGGCTCATACGTCCTCCCTTGTGGGATTGTGCCCCAAATCACCTCCCCAAAAGGTGTTTAGGTTAGCAAACTCGACTGGCCATGTAAGAATCTCGACTCTGGTATAATTGAGCCATTTGTGCATGGATTTGGATGAAGATTTTGAATCATTATCATGTTGGATCCAAACATGGCCTAGTTCTTTTTTCCTGGCAGAGGTAACCAGATTTTCAGATCTCCTGGTACATTATATCCATGACTCTGTATACTAACAAGGCTCTGAGGTCCTTCAAAGTGAAAACAGCCCCCATCACAGATGAGCATTCAGTTATTTACATACATGTCATGTTTATGTCCCTTTTCCAGAATATCTTACAATTGATGCAGTTCTAACAATCCACGCAATTGTGGCTTAAGGGGCCTTGCTCAGGAGTCTTGGCAGCAGCTTGGCAGAGGTGGGATCTGAACCCTGGACTTTAGTGGGCTTAAGCACAGTTAATGTACTATACTCAGTTTTACACTAAACTCACATTAAATATCTGGTGACAATACGATCTACCTTAATCTCACTTGAACATTTATTCCAATTTCAGTTTGTGGTTAGATAAAATAAAAGTCTCTTTTCTGACCTTTTTGACACCCTACTGAATAGTCAATGTGTGGCACTCTCGTCCAGTTTGACATGCTTCTGTTCACCCCATGAATATGTCACTGGCTTCTCAATCGTGATAATTGAGTTTGCATCTCATTTGCATGACTAAACAACCTTCTTTGACTTTCTGATGATATTGTTTAAGGAAATAAAATCAAAATTCTTTTTTTAAATCACTTCATATTCATTTTGAATTTCTGTGAGCAGTATACTTGTTTATTACTGGAATATGTACTTGGTCTTGGAACTGAAATTTTTTATCTTGATCTAGAGCTGAAAACTTTGGTACAGGAACATATTCGATTCAGAAACTGAAACCTCCCATTCAAGAACATGTTTTGAAACATGCTTATTTCATATTGGAAATGTTTATTTGATACTAATGCATGTATATTTGTTGCTAGAACTGCAAACGTTGAAGCAGGAACTGAAACCTCTCACCCTGGAAAATTAGGCTACTTTTGCCATACAAAGCTCAGAGTTGAGTCATATGCTTAATGCTATGTCCCCCTAAATTAAGTGTGTGCCCCAGTAGAACATGTAGTAGAACTTCCCCTGTGGTCAAATAGGAGTGAATAACAACAGAAATTGTATGATTAAGGAGTTTAACCATCTGACAGCACTAATTACTAGGTTACTTCTATTTAAGAAGATTTCTCAGATTTTCAGTGCAAGATTCAGCTAATAAACCTACAATGATCATTAGAATTTTGTACCCATCTGTGCCAAGGGGGGTAATTCTGTAGCTGTCTTATTAACTAACCATTCCCTCTTCACCGTGGAAACGAACTGCAATGCCCTGCTTCAGCTTCTCATTGGTGATCCTGGACACGACCTCACAGCTGCTACGGAATATGGATTCTGGGATTGAAGGATACGGAGCAATGGATTACGATCTAGATCTGGATAGAATGTGTGTAGACAGAGGAACTGTAATAATCAATAGATTAATTTTGGTACCTCTGTGAATCAGAAGAATGTCATTCTCATTGACCGGACGATGAACCATATCAGAATCTGGCTGTCCAGCCAGGAGGTGCTCATAGAACCACTCACACCTGTCCTTAAAGGGCTGCAGGGGTACAGGGCAATAAAACAATATAAAAACTCAATCAAACTGGCTAAACCATCTCTTTGGAACATAAACCATAGAACCTGACTTCTATGAGTAAGGGGAGATCATGTGGAAAAGCAAATATTCTGTTCTACAGAGAGATTGTGCATTTGCATAATATTTAAATGATTTTATTCATGATGCAACCGGGGGAAGTATGAAAGACGTACAAATTAATACAACTGAAAGGAACTCTGTCCCCCCAGGGGCACCTGGAGCACGCAAAGAAGAAAATCAGGAGATGAAATCACATTCGGCACAGTTAAAAATATGTAATTAAATTGACGTCATATTCCCTAGCAGACCGTAATCTGGAGGTAACGAGGCTCAGCGTGCAGCAGCTCAGTTATGAATACTGAACACTATGGGAACACAACACTGTAAAAATTTATGAAGCCATATAACGATATAACAGGACTTAAAATAGGCATTGACTGAGGCACAATGACACAGTTAAATGATCCAGGCAGATAGAGACAGGTGTTTGAAGAGTCAATCAAGCACAAGCACGAAGAGTTCTGCAGTAAGAACACGGGTGAAGTGGATGTTATGCCGCTGTAGTGCGTTCATGTTGCAGTTTACCTGGCCTTTGATGATGTGCATGAAGCGGGACATGAGCTCTGGACACTCCAATAGAAAATGGAAGTGGTTAAAGATGATCTTGGGGTTCCTGTGGGAAAAGAAAAGATTAATACATTATGAACAGGAACTTAACAACTTAGTGGGCTTAACAAGTTAAATCTCATGGTCATATTCTTACATGATATACTCTAAACCTGACCTAGTCAAAATTCCATAATGTGATAAGAAATAAACCACAAATGCCACTACAACGAAAAATGAACAATCAGTGCTGATCAGTGCTTGGCAGGTGAATGTACTTTGTTCCAGGAAAAAGTTTGTATAATTAATATTTGGATAAAAAGAGGCAATTCCATATTAATGAAACAACAGCATCTTGACAAAGGATTAAAGAATGACTACAACAAACTGGACATTTTTTTTTTTTACTTTACATCTATAACTTTTAACAATCTTATAGACGTCTCAGATAAGCAACATTGGACTAACGTCTCAGATAAGCGACATTTGGGTTCTGACTTTTAGAGTATGTGTGAAAATGCATTTAATCATATTTACACAAAGGTAAGAGCAAACTTCTGAAAACATATAATAGTGCTGCATTACGACGACCCTGCAATTTTCAATACTGTGTCATGGAAAGTGAACACAAAGGCTCTAGAGTCTATGCAGCTACATTAGAAAAGCAAGAATGCAGGTCATTAGAGATTAGGAAGGTTGCAACGTTACTAATTTACACTAACTACAATTGGCTGTCAATATTGAAGAGGCAGGTTAAACAGAAATAATTCATACTTTACAAAATTAGATTTCCAATTACTGTACTGAATTAGTTATTAATTACCAATATAAGTGCTAATAAACATGCAGAGCGTAGAAGTCTTATGACGTATGCAGGTAACAGGAAACTGATTACCAGAATGATACTTTTGAGGCAAAGTTATATTATGACATACTTTTACTAGAAACATTATGTGCAAGGTGCTACTTCTGGACTGGAGATATAATCTTAGGTTTACGAGTAGCACTGCATTTATGCAATGTGCAATTGTACAGAAATCAGCAAAGTGGTATTATATTGTGCAGCATATAAGCGTTCACTGAATAGTGTTAAACGGTTAATGAATATTGAATAGTGAATATGGAACTTTATATCTACCAAAGATAAGCATAGAAATAGAGGTGCCATGGTGTGGGGAGACTTTTAAAACACTTTTGAAGAAAGACTTTCCCCTTTAAAAGTTGTTCTTAAAGGGGAACAATATAGATATTATTTTTTTAAGCTTTAATGAGAACCATATATATATTTAAATTGTAAATAAATGTATTTATATAATAAATACATTTATTATAATAATGTATTTATTTGGCATTTATTTTATTTTCATTGCCCTGACCTGCATGTTCACACAGTAGGAACTGGGGATGATTGTACTTCTTATAATGTGTATAGGGATTTTTTTACATTTTAGCTCTGATTTCAAAGCTGTCTTTCCTCAGTGGAACAGGACGCTATGTATTGCAAATATGCAGTGATTGGTTGAGACATAAGAGAACGGTGATTGATTCAAGTATTGTGTTGCAACTGCATCTGCACCAGTATAAAGCTCAATCGGCTTTTCTTTTTTTAATATACTTGTACTTGGCTTCCCAAAAACGGCTTCTAGTAATGTTTAGTGTGCGCACATAAGAATAGAAAGGATATGGACAAACAGTGAAAGACTCTGGCTTACTGAGTCTATGCACGACCGAGGAAGTACAAAATGAATTTGAGTAGCCTCAACAAAATTCTTACAGCTTGCGTCACAGAATCACACCGAATTCCTACTGGTGGTGTGAATACAAACCAAAAAAAAATCAATTAATATAGTTCTCTGGGGAACTCCACTGGGGCTTCCTCCTTATCACTTATCCAGGATGACCTATATAGTCTTACAAGGTTCAACCTAAGCAGTTTATGAGCCTTGCTCAAGTGCCCAGCATTGACACCTAGGCAGTATTAGGGCCTGAATCCTAAACCAGCTGATCTATAGTCCAGTAACTTATTCAGTTAGCCACCACATTCCTTACAGGTTTTGCCCCATTCAAATGTACAGAAGCTTAATCTGGTTAGCCTTTACTCACCTGGTCACAAAGCACTTGAGCACTTCGTCATGTTTGCAAACAAACTCGATGAAACGTGGAGACGTCATGCTATCCAAGACAAGAAAAGATATCAAAGATGGATTGTCTGTCATGCAGCAGCATGCAGTGCTCATACCAGTATTAGGTCTTTAATTACACAGACACTCACACTGAGCCGCCAGAAAGCGCAACCCAGCTGAATTATTTAAAGTCTGACTTCCAAATGAACGAGAAAATAACACTCCAGCCTCTGTAATGAGGAGGACAGTCCAAAATATGCACAAGGAACAGAAGTAACTGATTAAAACCTGCCGGGAGATCATTAATTCGGTGGTAATGAAAAACCTAATTTTCTAATTATATAGTTAGAAAGCTCAGGGGCAACAAAAGTGAGGCAACACTATTTTCTCATTTATTTCAGTGACTCTTACACAGAGCTAAGCTTATTTGATGTTTATTTCATATTTGCATTGTTTTTTTTAACAAATCAAGTATATTGTAGTGTTTTTATTGTAAAGCTGTAAGCTGTAAAGCTTAATGTTTCGATAAATAATATACAACCAGTGTTAAGACTCTGCATTGTTATTAATTACACATTTACATTACATTACAGTCATCCTTATCCAGAACTAAATAACAACCGATACAATCTTAGAAGGAGTAATCCTAAGTGTTAAAAGCCCTGCTCAAGAGGCCCAACAGCAGCAACTTGACAGTGTTAGGACTTGAACCTTTTGGTCAGCAACCCAGTGGGCCGCCGCTCCACAATAATGACTTTAGTTGGAGGAGTAGTAACTGAACTACTCTTATATGCAAATGACAGTAATTCACCACTGGTCTTGTCTATACTACATGGTCAAAAGTAATTGACATGATTAAATGACATGATAGTCAAAGTTTGACTTTACTGCTTAATATAAGTGGCCAACCTCAGTATTATTTTGATTTTGAATAAAAGTGAATCACAGTCGCATTCTAATGTCTAAAGCCTTCCCTAAAAAGTGGACACTAATAACAATGTTGGAGAAATGTTCCAAAATGCACATATGAATATGATGATCAGCTGTCCACATACCTTTGGCCAAGTAGTACGTTTACATTTAATATCAGGTTACAAAATACAGGGTGTTCCATATAGTCTATGCTGTTTGGATGACATATAGATACATTTAGGAATGAATTCAATGCATAAATCCTACAGTTAACCTGTTAAATAATAAATAATATAAACATCTTGATGATGAATAATAACCTGAGCATCTACTCTGATTTAATAACCACAGACACCACCACGTTCATGACAACTACCAGACTGAATAAATAGTGACCTTATTGCTCAGTGGCCAGAACAAAACCAGTATCATCTGTCCTGTTAAACAGACAGTCCTGTTAATTGCTATTTTTCATCATTAGGAAATAACAGAAAACAAAACTGACAGTATGTAGTACAAGATTAATTACAGAACAGCTGGTTCAAATCACTGTGTACTCACAATTCCAAGGACTTAAGAGCACTTGTATAGTGAATAGAAAGACTACAGAAAATTTGGATATACTACCTGACAACAATAAATAAATAAACCATCCACATAGAAACTTCGGACTGCTGCAAACTTGGCATGCAGTTATGTCACAGGCAGATAAGTAAATGAATACAGGTGTGGTCTGGTTCTTGCCACAGGAGGTTGTAAAACTATTTCCCCTGCTGCTCTACAAAAAGGCTGTCACAGGCTACCTTTCAGTAGTGTACCTCTTAGCGAGTGTTTTTACTGCTACACATGACCCTTTGACACAATTGCCCACATCTGTTCCTGTAGATCCTCCACATTTAAGTGTACTGATGTTGTCCCAGCTGGTCCCATAAATGTTTGATTGACAAAAATATGGTGATCAAGCAGGCCAATGAATTGTTGCAATCTGGAGGAAACTTTCCTAGGAAACCCTAGCTGTGTTTGGGATGGCAATATCCTGCTGAAAAATGTCAGTTGGTAGCCCTTCCATGACAGGCAACATGTGTCGTAAGTGATCATCACACCAGCAGTTGGGGCAAATGAAGCACTCACCAAGGGTCTCCAGATGACTGTCAGCTTATCCCAAGCAAAACCTTGATTTGTCTCTAATGACCAAAGGAGTCCAGGTTTTTATAACACATAAGCAAATTTGATATTGGCTGGTTGTCAATGGCATGACACGTAATAGACGCTGTGACAAAAATCTTACAGGTTTGGATCAGCCAGTTTTGTTGAAACTTCCAACCTGCTTCTCTTACTCCAGTGATGTACCGTTTGTAAAAGTGTTAGAAAAAGATGCACATTAGAGAAGGTAGGTGCAGGGGTGGTGCAGTGGTCTAATACACCAGCCCATCTCAGTGAGTCAGGTTTGGCAAATGCCACAGCAAGCCCTACCCAGCCTTGCAAACGATACATACAAGGTGCTGCACCCTTTGAATTCTATAGATGTTTTATCCAGCTTTTCAATATTAACTTTTCAAATCTCTATTTACATCTTCCATAAGCTTTTGAGGTACCAATAAACAATCAGACCACACAATTATACAGGAGATGCAACAAAAGCTCTTACAGGTTTGCTGTTCATTTCTCAGCAAAGGGAATCATTTCAAAAGTTTATTTCATGTGTGATAGATTAGCTGATAAGAGCACAGATAAAAACGGTGATAAAGTCTCAATCATTGCTTTAACTCATATCCAACGCACTTACCCCTGAGGCATCTGGCAGGAGCAGCACATGTAGAACGCCTGGATTACAGCACTCAACCGATTGGCTGTCATGGAGATGACATCCTGACCATCCACATAAGCCTGCGGTGTCTTTATTACAATCTCAGGGTCCAGTGATGGGGGAAGAAGGGCAGGGCTTTCTGCGGAAATTGAAGGGTTGGCCTCCTGTTGCTTCAAAAGGAGCGAGGCAATGTCACTTCCTGGAGAAGAGGAGGCTGAGTCTCCACACTTTTTGTCCAGCTCTGTGGAGATGAGCACCAGCCACTCGTCCAGAGAGTGCCACAACAGCTCCAGAGGCTGATGAGGCAAAGTACAAACTCTGTTACACATGATACCCTCTAACCACATACATCATTTGGATCCACAAATGTATGAACATAAATCTGCTGCATAAATAATGAGTATAATTAAATATACAGGATGATCATATTAAGTTTTTTGTCATTTGCCTATCTCAGATTATTTAATAAAGAAAATTGCTCAAAAATAAACTGAAGGAACTACATCTCGAAATTAAGTATATATATATATACATACATATATACATACATATTTAATTTCATGATGGAATTCCTTCAGTTTATTTTTGAACATGTTTCTTAAATTAAATAGACACATATAAACGTAAAAGTGCTAATGACTAATCAGTATTAAAATATGGCTACATCTTAATGTCAGGTTTTATTGAAGGACAGGGCAGAATGTGTTATTTGTAGAGAGAAGCTAGCTAAAATAAATATTATTATTACTTTGTAAGGATTTTTGTGAACAGTCTACTCTTCTGGTATGTTAAAAGAAAATGGTCAGCTTATGTTTGATGTTAATAAATATCTATCTGTCTTGAAAAGAGAAAACAAAAAGCCAAAATGAAAATGAAAAAAAAACATAAAAGAAACCCAAAACAAACTGAACAAATATATACAATCTATGCTCTTTTTTGTCAATAAATATTTGCAATCAATCAAAAGTCTTCTTTTGTCCTGTGGCTCTGTGGTGGCCTTGCCGTTAATGTACTCGACTATAGACCATACCGTCCAGGATTCAAATCCCACAAACAATCTGGTAATTAATGTTATAGATAAGAGCACTACAACTTAGGTACATAGCCACACTGCTGTCCAGCTCTGGCAGCTATGTTGCTGAGCAGGTGTTGCTACTAGATGTCTCAATTTCACAATAATAGCTGCAGTACTGACCAGAGCAGTTTATGCAGGCTAGAAACTACATAAAATGACTCACTGGAAAGATGGCACCAATTAAAGTGCCAATTCGATTACTGAGCCAATCATTGACTCATTATTCTTTCTAGATTCATATATGGAGGTTTAAGCCTTTCGGCTGAAACGGATAGAATCCACTGAAATGGCCATATCCACTAATCTGAAGGCGAGTCAACATACTATTGCTCATTAGTTCAGCGATATGAGCAAATATAAGTTTCATTCCTCTAGTAAAAGCAGTAATTAAAACATGACTTGCAGGGGTCTTAATGTGAAGTAAAGAGAAATGTAAGCGGCTAGCAGCCTCTTCAGGACAAACCCCTGAACTGCACTTGCATTCATTTCTACAGCATACCTTGAAGACTTGACTGCGTGCAGTTTTGTTGCCATTGTAGCCCATGTCAAGGCCGTTGTTAGGGGAGGAAGGACCAATTCGGAACACATGGCAGAAGATCCGTACGATTCTGAGCAGACTCTTCATTTGGGCCTCATAATTACTTGACAAGCTGAAAAGCAAGATAAATATATAATACAAGCACAGAATAGTGATTCCGCGGTCAATTTAATTATGAAGGATTTTGCACAGCTTACCTGAGCAGCTTGTGCCCATTAGTGGTGGCCACCTCCGCCAGGCTAGTAAGGATTCTCTGATAATTGGAATCACTCTGCTGAGACACATGCTCAAGAACCTGCCTAAGCTAAATCCAAACACACAAACACACAGTGTATTTAAAAATGAAACTCAAAATTACATTTAAAAACAGAGTACAGGGTTTTCAGTGCTGTCCATGTTTGTTACTATAACTAGATTGTTGGAATGCATGTTTGAGGTTACACTGATCAAAGCTCTGTGCAAGCCAAACACATTCTGCATTAAAAAAAAAACCTTTCCTTTATGGACTTAGTTTTAATAAGGCAGGGCAGAAAGTTTAAGAACTAACTGGTCAGGGAGGTGGAAACCTGTGTATTACACAGTACAAGTTGTAGCATAACCTTAGTAGTTTAGTACAACCCATTTAATTGCTGCTGCTGCTGCAGACCCCATGCCTATTTGCTTCACTTTACAAATCAGCAAGGAGTGTGGTTGAAACAATAGAGATTGCTATATATGGTTATACACATACATACACACTACACACACACGCACACATACATACACACACACAGAAACACACACACAGAAACACACACACAGAAACACACACACAGAAACACACACACACAAACACACACACACAAACACACACACACAAACACACACACACACACACACACACACACACACA
>JAUZST010063997.1:2375-22766 GCA_034779995.1 Parotocinclus haroldoi | reverse complement strand
TATAATTGTTTGTATATGGATTAAGGTACTTGACTATAGACCATAAGATCCAGGTTCAAATACTACCTTTGCCAGTCTGCCACTATAGGTCCCCCTTTAAACCCCTTTAACCCACAGTGGATTGAAATGTGATTTTGTGTTGTAGAATTGTATCAGTTGTAAGTCGTTCTGGATAAGAGCCTATGCTAAATACCATAAATTTACACTAGTAATGTAGACTGACTAAGTGTTGTCCCATAAAAATATATAATAAAAACGATTACAAAAAACGTGAGGGGTGTACTTACTTTCGTGAGATACTGTATGTTTATTATTGGATTCCCATCATAAAGCTGAAATATCCTAAGTCAGGCCATTAAAAAACAATCACATAACTGAACAATGTGAATGTAAGCACCTGGTAGAAGAGGGTCCTCAATGCAAAGCATGGAGGGTCTGTAACCGTTGCTCATGGCTTTCATAATATCCTCTTTGGCCATGTAGGCGCCTCCGTTCTTTATCCTGATACCTGTTTTCAGGTAGTTAAAATGTCGGCCATACAGTTCGAAGAACTCGATGAGCAGAATGCCCAGGTTTGTGTCGGGAGCTCTGGCATCGATTCGGGGATGCAGCTAAGGAACAAGAATATGATCCATCAGAGTAAAGAAAATTACCTACTTAAAAGCATAGGGTGGCAACATTAAGTTATAGGGGTGATTTCTTAACTGGGTAACAATGCTAAAGACTGGAAAGGAATTGTACTCTGTCAAGTGCCCTCAAATTATGGAGGAAGACCCAGGCAGCTATGGATGGGCCGATGCAGTTAATCTTCCAGTAAAAACCACAAAAAGAGGGTATAAAAAAAATTACTTAAAAGTCCTTAACTCATCAAATCCGGTTCCAGCCGAAATCTGTGAATGGACCAGAAAAAAGCAAGTCCACTGACACTCAACAAAAAATACAAATAAATAAATCACAGCGAATACTCGCTCTTTCTCTGATGTACGTGTACAAAGTTGGCAGAGGAAAATCCACACAGATTAATGATTGTGATTCAATCATAAGGAGACTCTGTGAAGTATTAAATCAGGAGGCTGATCACTATTCCAAAGCAGTTATTCTACATTTTAAATTTCTTTCAATTTTCAGAACTGTTGCCTTTACTTGTTACTTGAATCTTGAAAAGCACATTGTGTTTATACAAAAGGGTTATGATTACAGGCTGTATGAAAAAAGTAAACATTTGAAAGCTGTATGATGAATTTCTATAACCACTGTATAATCAGCTAGAAGCCAATAAAGAATTTGGAAAAGACAGTTAAGTTTTGCTTAAGTAAATACAATCAATTACTTAATAAAAATCCAAATTAAACATATTAAAGATATCTGACAGTAGTATTATAATTATTGTTACATTTTTAAATATTCTCACCTGCAGAAAGCTGATGACCATCAGGATGAGGCTATACGAGCTGATGCCCCCTGTGAAGACCTCATTCAAATCCCTCTGTAGGAGGAACTGCTTCAGTACAAAGATCAAGTAAGGCAGCACGGTATACTTCTGCAAAGAAAGGGAGAAATGGGCTTCAATCATCCTACATGTAGAGGAAGTGAGTCATCGCACAAGAGATGGATCCATCTGTTCAGGGCAGCAGGAACACTGAAGTTGAAATTTCAGACTGAACGAGCAGTGCCATCAGTTAGGTGGGGGGTGTGTGCTGTGGCGTGGCTCTCAGTCCTGGCGATGCCTTCAAAACAAAGTTGAAACTCACGCAGTACATTTGTCTGAGAGATGAAAGGCTGCAACAGTGACCCATAGCCAAACCTATGACATAACAGCATCTGTATAAGGAGTACATGCTCAGTGGTGTCGTCCATTCTGAGATAGATACCAAACCACCCGCAACCCCGACCTCAATTAGCAGGAACAAAATCATGGAAGAACAAAAACACAAAGAACAAGACAGAAACCAAACCATACTGACCGAAAACAAATTGAGGTTACGGGTCAAGGCTTAAACTTGACATACAGACAAGGGGATTAAATAGCAGATTCATTGCAGGAAAGGTAAGAGGAACCAATAAGCTGGCAAATGGGATCTCCAAGGGTGCAGGGCCGGGTTGGGGATGTATGAGAGCGCAATAAAAACCAGACCTAAAATATGACACAAATAATGTATAATCATATTCATGTAGGTTGTCAATAAAGTAATTAGGAAAAACACAAATGAAAACAAGCGAGCTAACTTTTCGTCCGAAAATGCGTTGATTTCTACAGCAATTTTTTTTGCATGTAAAACATTTGCATGCTTCCAACCAGTGTGCTCCGAACAGATCCATACCGGACCAGATCCATACGTGTTAATAACTATGCAGAAGCAAGCGAAGCGCTTTGACTAACTGCCAAAAATAACAATACTATTCACAAAGGAGCTCAGTCTCTGTAATATGAGACCACAACAACATTCACATCTTCAGGCTACATTCCTCATGCAACACCAAGATGCTACATGCCCAACTTGCTAAAACACACTGCGTTTGATAATGCTATTAAAGCATACTTACATTAACCATAAATATAACTAATATATATATATAATAACTGGGGTAGCACTTAATGTCTCGACTCAGATAAGATATTATACCATTAGGTTTTTTATGCCCAAGTAATTATCAGCATGAGATTTTACAGTTATTTCATTACACAAGGGCTAATGTAAACACTGAGCTCCTGCAAATGGAGCAAGGCCGTTATTGGATTTCATGAAATCGTATCGAGCCTGCTGAATTTGATCCCAGGATTTTGATTATTTAATGCTTTAACAAAGCATTCAAAATTCTGTCGGAGCTGTGCAGGAGTAAATACGGATGGTTAAATGAAAACCACATAGTAGTACTACATAGTACGTAGTACATAGTACATAGATCACAAAGGAGACTGTTTTACAAGTGTTTTGTACAGGAATTAGTATTGGGGTAAAATGTGTGATATTTACATTTAGTCATTTAGCAGATTCATTAGAAAGGCAAGGCAACTCTACTTATCAAACAACCTAGGAATAAAGTTTACTTTCACGGCGGAGACAAAAACGTTATATTGTCTGATAACTTCTAATTGTAATCAAGATTTAACAATTTTATCACTGTGGACTGTGGTAGCCTAGCGGTTAAGGACTCTGAACTTGATGGTCCAGGGTTCAAAAAGGGCGAAAAGACACATGAAATCTGATCTGAACGTTTTTAATTCGGTCGCATGTGCACAGATCGGATACGTATTTGATCTAGGACCACATAAGAAAGTGAATCAAATCTGGTTTGTAAAGATCGGATTTAAGGTGTCCATACAGCCCTGAAAAAATTCAGATCTGAGCCACATCATTTCAGCCTGGTAATGTGAACGCAGCCCAAGATCGCTGCTCCACACAAACTTCTAACCATTTGTTCATTGAAACGGTGTCATTACTTGTGAGTTCCGGATAAATTACTGATTTGATCCTAGAGATCAGGGTTTTCTGTTATCTCTATTATAGTGCAGATTTATATAGTACATTCATGCACACACACACAGGTATCCACTTTTAATCAATCCAATCAGAACACAGATTCTATTAAAGCCATAAATTGGAACGCTTAAATAAATGTGTTTAGTTATGAGCTTGATCAATACTGGGCCCCTGACCAAGACCCTTATTTCCCAACTGCTCAGCTCCATATTTGGTTCAATCATTTTGTTTAGCTTAAGAACGGACTCACCTTCACATAATCTTTGATGAAGCAGGCAGCTTTGACTCCCGTCTCCACATTGAAGCTGATGTCCACTTTGACCTCTGTTTCCTGGTCAGTCAGCTTAATAATTGGTACCTTTAGCAAGCAAAACAAATCAGATAATTATTTAAGAAGAAAAAAACAGCTAAACAGCCGCCAGAATGCAGTTTTGTAGGTTGTGCTTCACTCACCGTCGCCTTGTCAAGCACTTTAATAGAGTATGGCTCGGCCACGTTATTTTTCCGGAGTGCCTGCTCCAACTGCTGCAGTGGGGGTCTGTCCCACTTCCCAAACACCACCAAGTCAATGTCACTGCAGAGCAAACAAGCATTGGTTAAGCATTAAAGAGACTTTCCAAGAGCACTTAATAATCCGATAACTCCAAACAATTGGATTTTGTCAGCAATCCAATCAACGAGTTTACACGTTAGTAATCATACAAGGGAAAACTCTCTGGATTTACCTCCCTCAGGCAGTTGTCAGATTGCAACAAATACATGTCCAAATTCAGAGTTACCAGATCCCATAAGACAAAAAAAGTCATTGGCAATGGGAAAATAGAATAGACGGACCTCGCAACTATGCCTGGCACATGTGCATAGTGCAGTCAGGTCAGTGGTATAGATGCTATGAGTAATCTGATTACTGGGTTAAAATCCAGCTCTCTTTATTTATTTATTTAATTATCTCAATCAGATTATTAAGTGCATGTAAATGCACTTACTGACACAAACCCATTAGCTGTCAAGATCATATCCAAATTTGGCACTGAGGGTTTGGGGTGCTCCGTGTTGCAAGTGAGGAGTATCTACAGGTCATTCACATGGAAGTTTGACATATGCTACCTAAATAAACAGCTCTATGGGCTACATAGTCATAACGAGTTAGCTCACTGGGATATTTAGACAGACACACACACACACAGACACACAAAATTATTTTCCTAGTAAACACCAGCTCACCTGGTTGGGAGGTAGAGTCCAGTGCTAAAGCTGCCAAAAATCTGAACCTAAACAAATAAAACAAGGGAACAAAAAAAATCAGTAACAACAAAATCGGGGGGGAAAAATATCTCGGTGTTAACCTCCTGCCAACTAAGTGGAAAAGCAAGAGAAAGAGAAAAGTAATGATTAGCTATAATTAACAAAGTACTTGTTATCTTCATATTCACTCCGGCAGCAAAAAAGCTGCAAATAATGGATTACGAATACGGTTTGGTGGTTTAGTTTAATTGTTTAATCTGTTCAGTTTAACTGAAAGAGGTTTAATCCAATGTAACAGCCCATCACTTAACTTAAACTCTACTGTTGACTTTCTAGAAATCCGTTTTAAGCCACTAATCTTAATCCTAACCGAAAGCTTAATCCAGGGTTTATACATAATTTGAGCAAGAAAAGACTGTTCCATAACATCCAGCGCAATTAGCGAGAGTGCAATTTATTCTACTTTTGCTCAACAAACCTTTTGTTTGCCACAAATAAGAGTGAGGTACTGCGTTCACTGATTGGGTGCCACACCGTTTGCTCCTTAAATTAACGGTTTGAGATGTTATGAGTATTCATTATCTTTTAGCTGTGTGGTTCATGAATTGTAGCCACTGATTGCTGTCACTAAATTGTCACTCTTGATGGATCATTGGATGTGTGCAAGATTATCAACAGTGACAACCACCATTTCAGGAGTTAGGCCAAACTGTTGCAAAACTGTCATAAGTGACGGACTGGATATGCTGACAAGAAGCTGGAGACCACGTTAGGTCGAACATTGTACAGGCTGAAGTTGACACTCAATGTCCTGCTGGTGCCTTAAGATGTTTTGCTATGTTGAAGGTGCAACGTCTTTTAAGAGTAGATCTTTAAGGTTGTTTGAAGCATGTACAGAATGAACACGTTTGTCGATACGGATAAGCTAAATAAAAATTATGAAGGTGTTTTTTTTTTAAATTCTGAAAATGGTTCTGAAGCCAGAACCATAGCAATCATACTGACATTCTACTGATGCTCAAACTGAACAGCAAAAGCAAAAACATCTTTCAGGATAAGGGTTGCAGAGGAGGAGCCAAGCCTGGTACTCACTTCGCTTTTCAAAATCCCAATCAACCAAACCTGGTCCAAAGGAAGTACCGGATCCATACCACTGAGTTCCATCCACATACAGATGTTCTAAAGCTTTACACACAAGTCTGTAAACTAAAGTTTAATTGTGAATAAATTTGTAATAATTAGTTGGGGCTACATTAATAATCAAACGCCTTTTCTATATCTTCTATTTCACAAGAAAGACGTTTAAAAAGAAGACATCTTGAACAGGGCAGCAGGGTGATCCAGTGGTTAACTTCAGAAAGCCTGGTTTGAGTCCTGGCCCTGCTGCTGCCTGTGTGTGGGTTTCCTTTTGGTACTCTGCTTTCCTTCCACATTCCACAGGCATGCGTTAATTCAACTGACGTCTCTGAAGTGCCCCGTTGTGAGTGTGTGCGCGCTGTCACATAGACCCCACCTCCCTGCGACCCTGAATTGGATCAAGCAGGTATATAAAACAAATGAATAAATATTGGACAGTTGCAAATCGTTTCACTCACATCAGCACTTGGCCACAGCTCCTTGATGACCGACTCGATTCGATCGACCACCTCCTGTCTCATGGTGGCCTCTTCAGGCCGAGGGGACATGAAGTTATAGAAGTCTATAATCTCCTCGTGTAACCTTGAAGAAAGAAAAGAAATATCAGGAGTTTAGAAGCACTGCAATTGACATCAGACCACTAAATGGGTTTCCCTGAGGACGTGTGGGTACAAACCAATGCCATTCTTATAACGTTACAGACTGAATATAAACAGACAGACGCTACTGCTCTGCGCTTATACTTGCTCGAGTTTGGAAAAGGCTAAGACAAACAAGCATATGGTGATTAATTGCAGACAGCCTCAAACCGTGAAGACATGGGAGAAATGCAGAATATACAGTCAGTATCATTTCTGACACAACGCCCTTTAACGGAATGTGAAAAGTTTAACTGACCACATCTGCAGAAAAGGTTAGACACAGAGGGTTCTTGCTGAACTAAGAGTTAAAGGAAATGACTAATTGGGTTTTTCTTAGATCATTCTGTGCCAACCAGTTTGAACTATTTGTTTTCACACAGTGAAAATGCCAAACAGGCTGCACTAATGCTTCAAACTCAATTATAAAAGTTATGCGAAGCCATTTTCAGCTCAATTCAGGGTCAACAGCAACCAGAATCATTTCCATTTGCAGCATTTAACACACACTCCTACCCAGAGGAACATGCATCTAAAACGATTAAAATGTGGATTAAGGGCCTTTCTTCAACAGTGGCAGCTTGGCAGAGGTGGGACATGACCCCTAGGCCTTTTGGGCCGAAGACCAGTACTACAATCACTAAGCCACCAGAGTCCCACTATTCCAAGTAATACCTGGATGAGGAAGGACCTACGCTATGACTTTCACTTTATGTTAAATTAACCATTTTAACAGACCAACAGGTTGGAGAAATGTTGCTTTGTTTTAATTAATAAGATGACTCAGTTAAGCAAATGGCACATTAAATAAATAGAGCTAAGACTGCATATGTCTTAGATCAGGAGAGACTTCACAAGAAGGAACAATACGACGATCATCAGCATCCGAATAAACTTGTTGCATGTGAGCGAGAACTGTTATAAGCTGCTTTTTGTTCATGTAGATCAGAGAAGAGGACTTGGTCACAAGACTCCTGTCACGCCAAGTCCCTAATTTAGGTCGGAGACTCAGGACTCAAGATTTGCACAAGAGAGAGACTTGGGACCCAGAGGCTCCAGAGATTCTGGACCATTCAAAATGTGACATTCAGATTTGTTTTCAATATTGTGCTTTTTTCACTTCAAACCCCTTCTGCCTAACCACAGACCTATACATCATTGATAATAGATCGGTGGGAATATCTTTTAAACCACCGAAGCATTATTTCACTTGTACTTAATGTTAGATTTTAAAACCTGTCTGTCTGCTCGCTCTAATTTTCATGATGAATGGTTTGTTCGCACACTGGTCACTATGAATTATGGTGTGGCCTCTGGTTCTTTTTCGGTTCTAGCAAGCTGGAATGGAATCAGAGAAGAAACCCTAAGGACAGCATGTTAATGTGGTTCCGACGTACTTGTGTGAGTGTGTGTGAGTGAGTGAGAGAGAGAGTGCGAAAGAGATTTTTGTTCAGTTCTGCAGAGAAATGCCACCTCAATTAGTTAAAAAGAGACATTAATGCATTCACAAGGATATTAGCTACATTAGAAATAGCACACTTTATCCAACCAAAACACGGACGCTGACACACAACTTAAAAGTGAAACCACAAGTAGAAGTACATGATTATGCACTGCTGTGGCTATAAAACGTCATAATTGCATATATGTGATGCATTATATAGCCAAAGGTTTGTGGAAACGCTTCTGAGAATTCTTTTACACTATTTTGGAACATAACCGTCACATTGAGCACTGATGTTGGACAAGTCCTGGCTCACCATTGGTATTTTTCTGTGTACGGCATGATGCAGATCACAATTAGCCCACTGTAACAGTACAGAACACCTCAAAGAAGGTAAACCTATATCAGAAATTAGACCAGCAATCAGATGAATTGACATTACTGTACTACTACCGGTAGACGCGTTTCAGATTACTGACCAGCTCACACTAATTTATGATTTCCCATAACCAGATTGCTTAAGTACAATTAAACCTCAAATCACAACGTTATCAGTTATCCATAGGGTTGGGCATTAAAAATTAGGTGTCTCAGTGGAGGACAAAAAAAATCTAAAAATATTTAAGAAGAAGGAAATAATATTGGTAATTTTGAACAGCATTTTTAGGACAAGAAAAAAAAACCTACAGACCACCTCCTTGCTGCAGGGACACAAAATAAACCTGTCATAAAGGTCTAAAGTATGGCTTTACTTCACTAAATTGAATGAGAACAGTTTCCAGTGCAATAACTGCATCAAACTATACTGCTAACAAAAATTAGGGGATATTTCAAAACGAATTGGTCCTTAATTTCCTATTTTTGTGAACCAACAAGACTGTATCTGGAACATTTGATATAACACTGAATTATTCTCCATAGGAATATACTTGACATATCACAGCTTGTTCTATGTGAAATATAGTAAAAGACTAAACAACAAATATTGAGGTCTAACAGTCGTTACAGTGTTTGCAGAACCCTGTATTCATTCATTATAGTCCTTGTAATCCACAAGGGGTCAAGAGTCAGCCAGTGCCCACCCGACAACTCTTGGTGCAAGGACAGGAGCAACCCTAGACACTCATCCATTATTGGGCACACACAATCATGTGCACAGCCACACACTATAACACTGTAAAGACACCAATCAACCTAAGATGCATGTCTTTGGACTGTGGGAGGAAACCGGAGTACCCAGAGTAAACCCACACAGACACGGAAAAAAACCTGCAAACTCCACACAGAAAGGACCCAGGCCGTTCCACCCTGGAATTGAACCCAGATACTTCTTGCTGTGAAGCAACGATGCCACCCACCGAGCCACCGTGCTGCCCGAGCCTTGTATCACGCCTCTTAATCCAACGCCATTAAAGTGAAGTCCCCTATTCTTAGCTCAGTTCAAGTTAGTGGATCGACAGATAATGGCTGATGCTGATATTTAAAGAGCAGGTTGACCATTGTCTGATATAACGCTGATATCACAATTTTTTTTTCTTTTAGCCACTGATGAAACTGCAATGTTCCTGAAAATTAGGGGATATGTTTGTTTTTCATTATTGTGAGAAGTATATAATAATATGACACAACGTTGCTGAACTTAAATTAACATATTTGAGCTATAACACATTAAGCTAAACACCAAAGACTGTAAAATGCACAGGACCTGTTACTGTTAAGAAATTAATGTAAGAAATTAAATGAATGCTGATAAGTCCTTAATTGTGGGTGAAACCCATCTTTTGATTGCTTCACTTAAATCCAAATAATATTATAATCTCTCTTAGCATCTGTGATTACTTTTGTTTTTAAATACATAATGATCTTAATATGTGTATTGTCACATATTGAAAATGTAGGAAATACCATTTTACGACTGGTATTCAAGATACAAGATCAGTACAAGTATTAACCATTTTTTGCAATACCCGACCCCATTAATCTATTCTATATATTTTAACATATTCAGTGGTTGCAGGAATGCGATTCAAATCCTGAGTCCATCACAGAATCATAAAGATCTGTAAAAGGCTTGCATTTGCATACTGAAGGTTTCTGTGAGAATGGTATCGCGAAAGCCAAGATAATGATAGCAATTAACAAGTGATATGTTGCGCAGCCCTAACTGCATATTTAGGAGCGTATATTTAGTTGCACAAGTCTCCATGTAATTGTGCACGTAGCGGCAGTTTAGCAAACAATTCCACACTTCTTCACCAAAATTCTTCCAAATTGGTGCAATTACAACATTGCGAAAGACTGCAACTCCACACGGTTAGAGATCCGTTCGGTTTTTCACTGACTAGTACCTGAAAAAGCATTTACAGTATTTCTGATGTAAGTGTATTCTTAGACGGCAAAACATAGCCAAACAAAACTGGTTGTTGATGTTTATTTAATTCATGCTGCAACTAAACAGCGAAGGGCTGTGGGAAATGCGGCCTTAATGTTTTCTAAATAAAGATCTACATTCGCACTGTTTCTGCCCATCATTGCAAAACACATCATAGTAATAACAAACAACAGAGTTTTGAGGAATGACAGCTGTAGCCATCCTTGATTTCCATCTTGCTTGAATGGAAAACAAACAGGCGGCTTGGTGAATCCTGAAAGTGTTTTTTATGTGTAAAAATGAACAAGTGACACTTTTCTAAGAATTTACTGCATAAATAGCTCCATAGGGAACAACATTCATTACCCTGCTGCTGTCTAAAAATAACGGACATGATGGCGGTGTAGAACTTCAGCACACGTCATAATAAACTGAATCATGATATAAAAAACCTTAAGGGCTACGGATTTCGTCAGTACACAACAAAGTCATCTTAAAATTCCCATTCCCTTCTTAAAAGCATAGGTCGTTGTTGGAAACTGTGCCACATGATGCCTGAATTTATGCAGTCCATACACGTTTCCATTGTTAGGATCCTTTTAAAGGTGCCTTATTTTAAGGTCCAGAGAGGCATTCTGGAATTCACAGGTCACAGGCTAGCATGCACCCCGAATCGCCAAAACACCCAGTACATTTCGGGTCTGAAAGACGGCCGGTTCAACAAGCTCCAATTGGACTGCACTTTAAAAGAATTCTTGTCAACATCAGGTTCAACCAAGGAAATATATTACGGTACGCCCGTATGCCCGTTCATTCATGCCATAACTCATAGTATAAAATCTAGAATAATATTATTTAATCTATTATATAACCAGTTATGTGACAGCAGCTTCAGGTATAGATCACATCAACCATCAGAAAGAGAGAAAATATATGATCTCGGTGATGTTGACCGTGGCATGAGTGGTGGCGCCAGAGGGGTTAGTCTGGACGTTTCTGTAACTCCTAATCTGGGATTTTCACACAGAAGTCTCAATCCTGTAACAACTGTGGGGCCTTCGGAATGCCCAGCATTGTGAACCTTGAGGTGAATGGGTTACACCAGCAAAAAACCATGCAAGGACCTATTTCTATCAGGCACGAACAGAACGCTAAAACTGCTGAGCTCAGGTTCACAAACCCTGGACAGTTGAAGATTAGTTTCTGCCAACCTGCCTGGTGTCAACAGTCCAGGCTAGGCTGAAGGTGGTGTAATGGTGTGGAAAATGTTTTCCTGGAACATTTTTATCCTTTAACACTCAACAGTCGTTTGAATGCCACACTGAGCAAGTATTGTTGCTAACCCTGTGAATCGATTCAAGACCACAACTCCCATCGTCTGATGGCCAATGTCACCGTCTTCTCAAAGTGGTTTTGCAAGCGTGACAATGAGTTCAGGGTTCTGCAGTGGCCTGTCCATTCACCGGATTTAACTCCAGTAAAAAGAGAGGATGGCAGCATGAACGTGCACATGAGAAAGCTACAGGAATTTTGTGATGTAATCTTGTCAGCGCGGAGCATGACCTCAAAGGAATGTTTCCAACAGTTTATGGAAGCTATGACATGAACAACTGAGGCCGTTTTGAGAGCAAAAGGAGGCCATGCCCAGTTAAAATAATCCAGTCGAAGCAGGGCTTGTATTAAACTAAATACTTCACACTATAATACGCAATAAATACGCCAGACTAATTTCCCCCTAAACGCTTTGGGGTTTCAATTTTATTAGTTTGATTATTATTATATTATTATTAAAATTAATATTTTTCAGAGCCCGTTAATTGGACAGAACACTTTTCAGTGAAGGATTATTTGTCTTAATTAAGTGTTTATAAATGTATTTTTTACAACACCTTCTTATAAATGGTACGTCACAGAGCAGTTATAAATAACAGTATATTTCACTAAACTATAGTGTGAGCTCCTTTTACTGAACACTCATTGGATTGGATTAACTGTACAATCGCAGCCGACTCTCGGTCACTTGATGGACCATGGATCTCCACACATTTCTGTCTTTCATCGATGTGATTCATAACGTATTTCAGCTGTTTCCAGTTACACGGCTGGGGTGTTTGCATACACAAGTCAATGACAATTTAGAGACACCAATTAACTTAAAAGGCATGTCTTTGGACCGTTGGGGGAAACCGAAGTACCCGGAGCAAACCCATGCAGTCACGGGAAGGACATACACACTCCACACAGAAAGGACCCAGGCCGCTCCACCCTGGGATTGGAACCGGGACCTTCTCGTTGTGAGCCCCCATGCTGCCCAAACACTCATTAGGCAGAGTATTTTATTAAATGCTTACTCAGTATTTTTTAACCAAATACGTAGTTACTCTTCCCTAAACGCTTATTCATCAGATGCCTTTTTTTCTGTCCTATCAGTAAGGCCTGTATGACGATAACATTACAAACGATACACCTTGTTTGCTTGGGTGACCTTAGTAAAATAAAGTCCTCTTACCCATTAACTCCTGGACTGTACGTCCTGGTCTTCCAGGGTGTAACAGGACCGACGCGATTCCCATTAGTCCAGTTCGAAAGCAGGTAATTTATTCCGTATGTGCTCGCTTTATTATCGTTTTTCCTCCGGCCGGGGTGATGGTGATTATTATTATGGTTATTAAAAATAAATGGGGATCTTTTCATGCAGCTCGGTTGCTGTTCGTGATGTAAATGTCGCGGATGGTGTTGATGGTGCTGATGATGGTGGTGATGGTGATGGTGATGATGATGGGTTTGGTTCGCGTTGTTCACGGAGTTGTCGGCGAAACTGAAGCATAAACGGTTTTTATTGGCGTCGCTAGTCCTTACGACGGAGGAGGTGGCAGGGGAATCCGAGCATGAACTACTGTCCGAGCTGTCCGTCCCTGATTCCGGGGAAGGAGGAGAGCTTTTATCGGTGGAAGTCACCTCGTCGGTTCCGCCGGTTCCTTTCACGGTGGCGGAGATGTTGTTATTATTATTAATAGACAGTGTCGCGAATGCACTAAGGTTTCTGACATTGCTCGGGTGATGCCAGTGCCCCGGGTTAGTCCGAATTCCCTGAGACATTTCCCACACATGCATCCATAGCGCGTTAGCTGGTCCTTTCTGTTCCGGCTGAATCCACGCGACCCTCGGATCCATTCAAATCTTATAACCGTTAGCTTAGCTAGAAGCTTAGCCAACCGTCAACCCAGTTTGAACTCTCACGCCGACGCGTCTTCTACGGAAGTCCTCCTCCTTCAGACCAGGAGGTTTTCACTCAGAAAACGCGGTTACATTAAGAATAAAACTAAGTTTGGTTAAATAACTGCGTGACAAACCCGGGGACCAGCAGTGGTCCCTTCTCTCCCCTCGGCCTGTGAGAGAGTGAATCCAATATGGCGACTCCTCCCATCTCCCTTCATCACTCCCACTGAAGAAGCTCGAGACCCGAGACGAGCGCTTTAAAGGACACACAAATATTTTAGCGTTATTTGATTCTAGTTTTTGTTTGTTTTGTTACTGTGTGTTGGGTATAAATTGATATGGATTATTGTAAAAAAAAATTTTTTAAAAAAGCATTCATTTGGGTGAGTAGAAGGTTTTTCAGTTCATCCCAGAGGTATTGTCTGTGATTGAGGTCAAGGCTCTGTAAAAGTCAGATCCATTTCTTTCTGTCTTCTAGAAAGTGTCTGGTGTTCAAACTGAACACTTGTATGCTAAATCTTTGACACAGCCCTCCATTGCCATTAAGGACGGCAGCTCACTCCTCACTTAGCAGTCTCTAGACAATTCCTTATCCTGTTTAGTTGGCACTAAGACTTCCCAGACACAGCCAATCTCAAACTTCTCTGTCAGATGGTAAGACATGTGTCTACACTCCAGAGAATGTTTGATTTCCTGAAATATTGACAGTAAGCATGGGTATTTCCGCTCAGACCTGGTCAGAAGGTCAACATTGAGTGCTGAGTGTCATATCAGTTGCTTCTGTGACATCAGTAAGAGTAAGATAAATATTTCACAGAACAACAGAACACATAAAACAAACAATATATATATATATAGATGTCCTTCACCATAGAGCCGCATTTGTGACATACAATCCAAGCAATATAGAGTTAAGGGACCAGCTCTGCCCAACAGTAGCAGCTTATCAGTACCCACATACACAGACGAGCCGTAATATTAAAACCATTTCTTTGGTTCTACACTCACTGCCATAAAGATTCTACAACTGCAAGCTGTAGACCCTTTGCCCTACATACTTTGTTAGCACTGTTTCACCCTGTTCCTCAGTGGTCAAGGCACCCATAGCAATACCACATGACAGGTATTTGGCTGGGCGACCATTGTCAACACTGAGGTGAATCTGACGTGGTGTTGCTGGAGTTTTTAAACCCGACTTTTGCCCACTATATTAGTTACATGTACCTTACTGGTTCACCACAAATGACAGACCGACGCTTATGTATCAGTTGTCACAGGATGCGGTTCCTGGATATTTTTTTTGCTCGACTATTCTCAGTCCAGCAGTGACACTGCTGTGTCTGATCCACTCATACCAGTGTAACACACACTAACATGTCAAGACCACAGTTTTATCAGAGGGTCCTGAATCTCAGCACTCTGCAAGATGGGGCTTGGATTGTGTGATGTGTAATGCAGAAAAGGGTGCATTAATATGCATATGGATGAACAGAAGCAAGCCCTTAAAGCCATGCCAAAATGCAGGATGGTGAAGCATGTACCCCTCTCCCACTCTACGTCCAGTGGGGGTGACCTTAAAATGCTCCCGACTAGTAATTGTTGAGTTAACTTTGGTCCCAAATGCTGTCATGCTGAAATTCTTCAAACTGTTGCCACAAAGTTGGAAGAACTAAATATTTATACTGCAATGTCAAAGATTTACTGTCACTGAAAGAAGTACTGCGAACAACAAAGAAATAACATTATTCCTACGAGCATTAAACGTTACAACAATTGCACATACAGTTGACTAGGCAGCTCCAGAAGAACATTTATTTGGCTACGTTGTTGGAAAGGTGGCACCTTATGACTGTGCTGAACTCTTGAGTAAGACTCATTCTGCTACCATTATTAGCCAATATTAGTCCATTCCTGCATGCCTGTATTTTGGATTGACTTACCAGTTAATAATAAGTACTCTTTCTTATGTGTACTTACATTCTTTGTGTGCATTTCTGAAGCAATGTAGCTGCTGAGAATTGAGATGGCTGATATGAAAATAATAAATTATAAAAAAAAAAAGTGGTTCATTTGGTTAGATGGTAACAGCCAACTGCTGGAAACAGCAGCTTATGAGGACCTGGGTCAAACCCTGGGTTGAATTTACAATGTGAAGTTTGGGTGGTGTGGTTACAGGGCCTTGCAATGGGCTGATGTTCCATCCAGGGAATATTTGATCAGGTCAAACAGGATCAAAATGGACAAATGTCGTTAAGACAGAAATGAAAGAAAGCATACAACAGAATTCAAATACTTCTTACAAATATTGAGTTTAGATTCACCAGAGTTTAATATA
Organism: Parotocinclus haroldoi; assembly: GCA_034779995.1. NCBI lineage: Eukaryota > Metazoa > Chordata > Actinopteri > Siluriformes > Loricariidae > Parotocinclus > Parotocinclus haroldoi. The sequence goes on along the minus strand of JAUZST010063997.1, from coordinate 6,895 downwards.
CCGTAACAAAATAGTGTTTTTGCCTTCACACGGCTGTATAACGTCTTTGCATCTCCATTGTGAGGTGGCATGAATGATCTGAGGTCGAATGTAAGACACTGTAGTTTGGAGTTTCCAGTTGTCATCAGTGCTGAGTATGTGAATCATTCTGTCAGGTTAACAGAGAGCTTGCACTCTGAAAACATTTCAGTCTACTTTCTATTGAAGATCCACGACTGGATACATTTTAAGATCTAAGATGCTTCTTGCATCACTTCATCACTATTTCAGGCTCCATCTTGGATGACTAAATGTAAACTCATAGCTCAAGCTGTCATTATTTACCCATTTATGCACATTTCCCAGACAGCTGCTCGGACCTGATTTGCAACACTAGTGCTGATTCTCCAATAAAAATCCATTTGGTCTAACAGTCTTAATGCACTGTTTAGATATCCAGATTCAACAAGATACAAACTTTAGATTCTCAATACAAACTTTATCTTATCAGGATACCCAAAGAGTTGCGGTCTCCAATGTTTACTTGCACTCTCCAATGAGACTCTTATTCTTCATCTTATATCTTCTACACAATACTGCTGAAGTTCCTGTACATTGTGCTAGGCAAAGACATTCTGGTCTAGACCTGGTCTAGGCAAATGTCTGTTGTCTGTTGAGCAGTGTTATACACTGCTCACAAAAATTAGGGGTTATTTCAAAATGAATAAAAAGCTATTAAAAAAAGAAGCATTTGATTTTGTTTCATTAAACAAGATCATCAGAAAAGCAAATTAAAATTCATGGAAACTTGTTTCATTATGCAAATGAGATGCAAACTCACTTATGGTGATTGAGTAGTAAGTGATATATTCATGGGGGTGAACAGAAGCATGTCAAACTAAACGAGAGTACCCCCATATTGACTGTTGAATAGGGTGTATGGTCACCCAAGAGTGCCAAAACACAATGTTTTGTTTTGTTCTGTTGTTCATGAGATGCAGAAGGTGGGGCCTTGCATCATCGTCCATGAAAAGAAAGTATCCAACTGCTCCAGAACTGGGTTCCAACAGGGTTCAGGACCTCATCTCGGTATCTGACAGAAGTCACTGATCCATTTCTAATGACGTGGAGATCTGAACGACCACCAGTGCTGATGCCAAACCATGCTTCCATCACAAGCTTCACGTGCAGGCCAGGTGCCGGATGGAAATTGCAGGATGTGTACTTTCAAGATCAGGGAACGTTCAGCCTTTTACATAGTGCTTTTTCCCTAATTAAATAAAACGTTCTTTAACTTTAACGTCGTTTGCTTTTCTTATGTTCTTTCTTAAAAAAAAAGATAAAATGCTTTTTTCATCGTTTCATATTCATTTTGAAATATCCCCTAATTTTTGTGTTAGCAGTGTATACAAATGATTGCATTACTGAACAGTGGGGAAATAAATGTGACTTCATGCTGTTCGCTGTATGACTGCAGGGCTGTTTGGTGTGCTTGTCAGAACACATAGGGCAACAGGGCTTTCCTTGATTTGGGGTAGTCCTCAAATTTTCCAAGATACCACCTGGAGAGGAAACATACATCATTATTGCTCTGTTACCAACACTAATGGCATTCGTCGCTCAGATGTCCAAACATGGAGTAAATCTAGCCTTGGACTAAATCGAAACTTCAGCACACAATGGTCAAATGTTTATAAACCTCCAGCTCCTGAACATCACATCCAGCAACAATGAGGATTTGCAACTCAGGCAGCAGAGACAACTTCACAATGACACTTTTGTGGGGTAGAAACACACCAAGCTCTTTAGTATGACCCGTCTTATCATGCATGGATTGCATGTTGCGGCTGAAATGGTTGTCTACATACTTTTGGCCATGTGATAGAAACACATTCCCAACCCTAACGTCTCAATGACATACCTTTAAATAAGGAGATAAGCGGTCTTACTTGTGATGAGCAATAGCTCTGCTGGACAAAACAACCGCGGTGAAAAGAGCGAAGGCCAAACTGTGTACCGAGTGAGCAGCCAGAGCAAATCCGGCCCACTCCGTAATCTCTCCAAGGAAATTTGCACCTGAGACGTACTCAAACATCCCACCTAGAAAAAGAAGCATCAGAAATTCAATTCTAAATAGCAAACTTAATTACTTATTTACTGACATAAATGACACAGTTTTCTTTCTTGTCTTTAGCCCATATTGGAATTCACTGGGGGTATTGACAATTGGCTTCTTAAAGTTCATCTGTACAGCCTTAAGAATGTTTTTATGAAAATGCTTAGTAGAACTTAGTAGAACCGTTTCAATGCAAAGTATTCATTTTTTTGTAAACAGCATCTGCAAGCTGTTATTTAGTGTGCCAGGCATGTTGTTAAGCCGCACTATACTCTCATGTGTATATGTAACAGTATAATGCAGCTTCCCAAATTATTTAGCAGCCTGCTACATGTTTACTAGTCCTATATTTCGATATGTCGATCAGGGAGCCATTTAGGACACAGCCCACAAGTTGGGTTGCCTCACCTGATCAAACTAAAGCTGCAATTAACAGTGTTTCAAAAACAAAAGGTTGACGTGTTACTAACATATTCAGTTCAATGGCCTTAAAATTGTTATAACTATTCGTTAAAAAGTGTTATGTACACATTACATGAATACTTCCAATTGGTAAATACTATTTACTTTACTTTCTATCTACAAACCACATGAATATGTGACCATGTGCCTACGATCATAATGCAGAACAATGGAAGTACCTCTTGGGATCTTGTATCCTGTTTCTCCAGGAGTGCGAAGGTTCCTCAGGATGTGATCTGAATGAACGTTTATTATCCATCCAATGAACCACAGACAGGAACCTACATAAAAAAAGACATAAACGTGCGTGACTTGAGGGTGAACCTGTCCTTAATCTGACATTTCAGACAAGCGGCTCGGCCCTCAGTTCTCCATCCTGAGCCACAAGTTTGAACTAATTCTACTGGATGATCAACCGTCCCAAGAACAAATGTATGACTCGATCCCGTCAGTAGGTCTGCTCTGCCTCTACGCAGAGCCATGTTAAATACTTGCTCAAGCAGTCAATAAAGAGGTGGGTCTTTGGATACTGTTTAACGACAACAAAAAGACTGGCTTTCGGACCATCAGGGGAAATCATTTCACCACCTCTGTACAAAGAGTCGTGACACTCGTGTGTTTTTAATTCCCTGAGAGGGCGGTCCGGTCGAGCTGTGTCTGAAAACACAAGGTTTGTTTGTCCCATCAGATAGAAGGGGAAGGAAAAACTTTCATTGTACCATCTGTGGTTTAAAGTTGATACAGCAGCTGTAGGGAGTCAATGAAGGGAACTCAGCAGTGGAGAGATGACAATTACACACACTGCTGCATTTTCTAACTGATGTGAAGCTTTGGTGATACGTATGAGAGGATCCACCAGAAGGCAGCTGTCAGGTTTTGGTGTCAAAGGTGCCAGGTTTTGATATTCCATGACGCTCTACAAGCATTTAAGCAGAAAGAGTCCATCTAATGTTGTGGAGGAGTTGTTGAGGTCATGATGGCAACCCGAGCAGAGTATTTTAACGAGACAAGCAATACTTCTCCAATATTCCAAGGTTCTTCACACAGCTTCTAAGTGCGTGTGATACTGGGGTTCTCCAATACAATTGTAAGCTCTGGATATAGAGATGTGAAATGTGCTAGGATTCAGGTTTCAGTCTATTTTCTCCCAGTTTAGTTGTTTCCAGTTACTACCCACTTACCGAGTCTCCTCTACAAAAAGATCAATTCAGAAGGGTAAGCAAGCATGTACTTTACACCTTAAAGACAACCGACGCTCCTTACACCTTAAAGACAACAAAAAAAAAAACAATGGGTGTGTTAACCTGCTTATAGGAGGCACTGTTTCCTTTCTTAGACATTGCAGTGGTCCCACTGATTTCTCCCCAAAAAACAGGGCTTATTACTCGCCATTGGATTTCCAGTTACAGGTGGCTTTTGCGTTGTCTGAGCTCAATCTCATGATCCTCATATAATAGAGTAAGCAATATATTGTGCCTCTCAGGATCATCGTATTGCACATACTTGTCTTTTGAATTGATCCTGGAAGGTTTTTCCATTCATTGTTAATTCATGGTCTTACCATGGCAACTGACAACTGGCAAAGTCTGTACACAAGAACAAGCACAAGACCAATGGCTTTTCAAAAAGCATGCAACTGAAATGAAATTGAGGCCATTACCCACCTGTGATGAAGTAGGGATGTGTAACCCAACCCTGGGGGAACTCTGCATAATGGCTCAGGTATCTCACTTGCACATACCCATTATAGATACAGAAAACAAAAGCCAGAACAAACGAGATGAACGGTGTGGGCTTTCCTCCACGGATTAGAAACGGGTATATGAAAGACCTGAAAGAATCAAATAATCATTAATGAAGACAATAATGCAGTGTTAGTGTTACTTAAATGGAATACACCAAGTCAAAATGAACAAGGACTATAAATTGTCAAGGAGTGGTAGGTGTTTTCGAGGGTTAGCGT
>JAUZST010063986.1:0-22767 GCA_034779995.1 Parotocinclus haroldoi | reverse complement strand
TCATTTGCCTGCAGGAGTGAAAATGAGTCAAACTGAAGCAACATTACTGTAACAAACCCCGGTGCAGTATTTAATCCCTGCATTATGATGACCTGACTTACAATATTTTGTCTTTTTAATAGGAATTCACACACATACACATTCAGCAGAAACAATACTTCTGCATACCTTGCTCCTAACTAGTGGATATCTGAGTTACCGTTTCCTTTCTATCAGCTCGAACCAGCCTGGCCATTCTCCTCTGACCTGTGGCATCAAAAACGGTCTAATCAAATTTATTTCTATAGCGCTTTTTACAAGGGAGCATTGTCCCAAAGCAGCTTTACAACATGATATTATCTTAAAAGGCCAAGCCCAAATGGAGCATGCCTACGGCTAAAGTGGAAAAACTCCCTGAATGTTATAAGGAAAAAACCTTAGGAGGACCCAGACTCAAAAAGAGACCCATCCTGCTTTGGATGGCCTAGATGTTAACTGCAATAGTTAGGTTTCGATTAATAGTAGAATTAAGTAAATAATAATAGTTAAATAAAAGAATGTACAAGCTATGCATATCAGCAAATATTTTATCCGATACACAGAGTCTGTCCCCTGAGAATTAAAAAAAAAAGAAGTTTTCTATATAACCCATAGATTGGTGTGTCCTAACACAATCCTAGCAGGTCAGCAGTTTCTGAAATACTCAGTGACTTAAATCACATTTCATCCCCATTCTGACGTTTGGTTTGATCTGCAGCAGGTCGTGTAGACCATGTCTAAATGTTCCTGCCATGTGATTGGCTGATTAGATACTTGTGTAAAAAGAAGCCGAATAGGTGAAGCTAATAAAGTGACCCACTCATACCTCTTCATCATGCTGCACGACCTGCTGCTTTGCCTTAGCGATGATTCCTTCCAGCTCGATAAAACGTTTCTCCATGTCAGTGAGCCGCATTCTAGCCAGCTGCTGCTCACGCCGGATGCGTTCCAGAAGTTTCTTTCCTTGCTCCTCTGCAATACAGGGGCTTTGCTGCCACTCCTGGATCCGCTGAGGGAGGATCTCGTAAATGCGGCTAATGGAAAAACAGGAAGATTTGTTCGGTCCTTTGGTTGGCTATGGTGACTGTGTACACAGGACTAATATGACCACAATGTCGATTGGTTATTAGGTAACGATCATGTTAACTTCAGGCACTCTGCTCTTACTTGGCAGCGAGCTTCATGCCGCAGTTATCGGAGCAGTATTTGGAGTTGGTACGAGCTGCTCCTACGCAGCCTGGGCCGAGACACTGCCTAACCTCGCTGCCGTCTCGAGATTCGGTCCTCTCGCTGTGCCTCACCTTGTCCTTGTGTTTCTGTTTCGGTTTGTGCTTACGGGACTTGTTTTCCTCTTTCTGAGAACATCCAGAGAAAAGATAGCTGAGAAACCGAGGTGACTGAAGACACCACGCAAGCAACAGTTCAGAGACAAATGCGGATTTTGTTTGATCTGATTTGCTGCACTTTTTGAAGGTGCCACATTCCTCCTGCGCTACCTGAAGAACTCACCTTTTGTTATCGGCATGCACAGAGGCTGCTGGACATTCACGGTGTTTAAATGTGTGCAACTAATTAACCTTTTTCTCTGATCGTTTCTCCCTCCTCTTCACATGCTTGACCTTCGCGGCTTTCTTTCGCACGGCAGGATCAGGATACAGACCATCGTCCTCATCACTGTTCCAGGCCTGAGAAAACACACGTACATATAATGTCTAAGTCTTGGACGCATTCCTCATGGGCTGAAAACCACGTGCGTTATTTTTATACTGCTCACAATTTTTTTTTTCCAAAATTAAATATCCCATCATGAAATATCCCTTATTTTAGCAGTGTACCTAATTATGGCTTTTTCTATAGTAGATTCCCATTATTTGTGGTACAGCAGTGGAATCTCATGTCAGCCACTTGAACACTTCAAAAAATGAAAAGGCACTGCTGCTCTGGACCATTGGACAAACCATAAAGCACTGAACCCAAATAAAATAACATTAAGGATGTTGTATTTTACACAACCACAGCTTAGAGGGTTACTATAAAGAAAAACACGACTAAAAATGCATCGTCCCTACGCAACCACCTGCCATGTACATATTTTGTTTGTATTATTACTATTAGTATTATTAGTGTTAGACATATTACTATAACTGCGAGATAAATGTGTATTGTTTTATTATATATATTATACTGTTATTATTGTTATTAGTGAGGGAATAAGGTTTTTTATTATTATTACTATTATTATTATCATTAGTTTGGGGTGTATACTATTATAATTATTAGATTATGGTGCATTATTAATGGCTTGTAAAGTGTCCTTGGGTACTAGAAAGGTGCTATATAAATGCAACTTATTATTATTATTACCCGCTATTATTATTGTCATAAGATAAATGTGTATTATTATTTTATTATCATTATTATGGTAATTAAATGTGTATTACTGTAATTACTATTATTAGATAAAGGTGTGTTATTATTACTCTTATTGTAAGATAAATGTGTATAAATATTATTATTATTATTTTTATTATTATTAGGTACAATAAATGTGTATTATAATTACTATTATTAGATTAACGTTACTATTACTATTATTACCATTATTGTGAGATAAATGTGTATTATTATTATCATTAGGGTAAAATAAATGTGTATTATTATTACTATTATTAGATTAACGTTACTATTGCTGTTATTACCATTATTGTGAGATAAATGTGTATTATTATTATCATTAGGTAAAATAAATGTGTATTATTATTACTATTGTGAGATAAATGTGTATTATTATTTTATTATCATTATTATGTTAATTAAATGTGTATTACTGTAATTACTATTATTAGATAAAGGTGCGTTATTATTACTCTTATTGTAAGATAAATGTGTATAATTATTATTATTATTTTTATTATTATTAGGTACAATAAATGTGTATTATTATTATCATTAGGTAAAATAAATGTGTATTATTATTATTACTATTGTAAGGTAAATGTGTATTATTTTTATGATCACATTTATTACTTTGTAAGAGATTATGGTGCATTATTATTAGTATTAGTGTAAGAATAATGTATAATAATATTAATGTGCAATAAATGAGCCTTATTATTATTACTATTATTATGAGTCAGAAATATATTATTACTATTATTATCAGTGTAGTAGCATTATTAGCTCTAGCTTTTTATTAGCTATTACTCACCCATTCTACCAACACTACCTACAGGTGTGAGCATGCTCAGCTTGAACGATACTCACTTGGTCGCTGTATTTTCCAGCGCAGTACTGCTGGTAGAGCTCCAGCTCGTTCTCACTGTACTCGTCCGATAGAGGGAAGTCTGGCTGATACCTCTCACGGCCTTTAGACATAGACAACTCTTCCTCTTTCACCCGCAGCATCTTCTGCAATTCACAGTCAATAGTTCAGCTTAAACCAAAACACGAGCCTCAAAGTGACCTGACCATGTCAGTACCAGGAGAAATTATCTGAGACATGTGCAGGACTGTTTAGATTTGATGGGTTTATATACATTTTCAGAATAACAAGATAACTCCAGGGTCTGCTCTGGGGTCTCAGTCAAGGGGAACTTGTCTCCAAGCTGAGCTGAGCAGGAGGCATCAGGCCCCAAACCATCTCACCTCACCTCACCTCTCCATTCAAAGCTCCTCTGGACCGACAAATTCATCACCCCATCCTGGAGATGAAGCCCAGCAGCTCTGCTTAGGAACCTCATTTTAGCCACATATCTATGACCTTACTGTTTGGTCACCACCCTAAACTCAGGACCATGATGATTAAATAGACTGAGCTGAATCACCACAGACCATTTCTTCCAGCACCCAGTCAGAGCTTTTGGGCTCGACAAAGCACCCTATAACGTCTGGACACTCAAGAACTGTTTACTGGTGGAAGTCCCAAATTGTGCTGCTTGATGATCTTGTACAGAACGGACACAGTTTTACAATCCAAGAAACTGTGGACTGCAACTTCAGGACAGAAAAGCTTGGCAAGGTTGGGCTTTGAACCCTGGACCTTCGTATCCACCTTAACCACTCTGGGACATTAAGGATGCTCTTTGTAAACCCATCATGATACTCAGCTGTTGCCAATTAACCTAATCCGTCGCAAGATGTTCTACCAGCTTATGCTGTCTTTGCACCATGTTCAATGAAACATCATAGCATTCTCTTACTCGTTCTCTTTTTATTCACATTTTCCACAGCGGCCCATTTATAACCCCGTCTTTGGGAACAACGGTTTGGGTTATAAACAACTTGCTGTTACAGACTCTAACAGACTAGTATTCTTGCTTTCTCATTCATCTGTGTGCTCTTTGTGTCCACATGTGTGCACTCTGCGTTGGTCAAAAGAAACCAGTGTTAGGTTTAAGCAGACAAAACCCATGACTCATAAGAAATTTACGGACAGCCTCACAGCACTGCTGTGTGGTGTTTTTCTCAAGGCCGATCAACGCCTACGTGGGAAAACGGGGCATGTATCTGCGCCGATCAGGACAGGCATGCAGATTTGGCAGGCAGGCCAAACAGCAAGACACCTACACTCTCTGAAATGTGCTGCGGATGTGAAGTGACTCCCTGTTTCATTTTGGATAGGAACGGTCTTGAATGGCGTCGCTTGAGCTCAGCATCTTTCGTTTCTTGTTATATTTAGCTGCACATGTCATCGGTTCAAACATCCCTTTGAACGTGTTTTATTGTGTTTGCATTACAACGTTTAGTGTGATTCAAAATTAAGGGTTTGTCAAATGTTTCAGTCTTCCTTCCCTATAACAGAGCTTTTGAATCGGCGAATTAAGCAATGATGTAACATTATCTGCACCAGGTGACACAGGTAAGTGTCTGAACCGGGGCGACCCACGCTGGTCCATCCAGACTAGTTAAAACAAGACTCCACAGTCTCGCACGCAGTGCAACAACGGACTGCAACCGACACCTCACAATTCAAACCATTAATCATAATAAGTAACCATGGAGACACTCACCCTGGCACGCACTTCACACTGCCTGAGTCTGCACTTCTGTCTGATCTTGTTGGGCCCCCCAAACTTCTTCATGTCCTTACAGAAGTCACACTGAGCGCAGTCCTCCGTCCTTTTGCACGGCTCGCACTCGCCGCACATACGAGCCGAGCGCTTAATCTGCAAGCAGGTATGAAAAGGAACAGATTGAACAGATTTCACACACCGAGGCAAAAAGGACTTCATACGCATTTGGACTGAAAACAAATTGAGAAAAAGAGCTGAGACCTTGTCCTGACAGCTTAGGCGAGACCCACGTCTGCGCTCTGATTTATCAGGTGTGTCGAAATCCAGCTGCTTCTCCATTTCATCGACGTCTGATTCTCTTTCCCGGCTTTTCTTAAAACGATACTTAATCTCCAAGGAGTCGTCTTTATCTAAAACAGCAGAGAGTCCGCGCTGAACAAAAGCATTTCTGAATTCAAAGAAGAAGTAAGCTCCTTTCGAGATACCAAGAGGTAACGTAAAATACAGTTGCAAGAAAAGTGACCGCTTTGGAATGACCTGGGTTTGTGCATCAATGCTTACTAACACGTGGTCTGATTTAATGTGGGGCACACGCAGGTCACAAAGACTCCAGTGTCACACAAAGCCAGCCAGGCAGGCATCACACCTACACTTGACAGCAGTGACAAGAACTGAAAGACAGCCAGATGGTGGGCAAACTTCACCTCACCAGAAGCAGGAGAGGAGATAGAGTGGTTTAGTCAATTGGTGCCCAATGCTGAGTGATTCTGGTTCGTATCCCACCTCTGGTGAGGTGAGGTTTGAGTTTTGTTTCAAAGTTGTGTATCCTTAGGATCTGGCTGTGAATCCTGATTAGATTCTGTTCCATGTTTAGATATTTTGATCTACTGACATTGGCTGACAAATAAGCGTCTTTTAGCATTGATGTGATTTCCCTCGAGAAGAGTAGTGTTGGGTATCTTACCCCAATTCTGATTTTGAAAAGTAGTTTTGCTCCGCTCTCGCTTTAAAAATTTGGCTTCGCTTTGAAAGGAAACAATTACAGAATAAAACGACTGCAGTCTAAGATACTCTTATACCAACCACATTTTTGTCACCATTTTAGAATCAAAACTCGAAATTTGAACCGAAATCAGAATCAGAATCTAAGTCAGCAAAACGCAGATGGTAAAACCCATAACCCTTAACACATATCAGGCCACACTGCTTGATGACTTGATGCAGAAATCCAGGTCATTAACGCACGGCTCACAAACTTTCTCGTGCAACTGTAAGACCTAACGAGATACTTACTGCGACATTTTTCACAGTACCACACCCTAATGGACTTTGCCATCTTCTCTGATATATTAATGCAGTCGCCATGAAACCACTCATTGCAGTTGTCACAACCACTGTATAGAAAAGAGTACATGGGCAATTCCAGCATTATGAATGTGACACTCGAACCCAACGACCCCGTTTACACCCGGTCGTTTCATTCGTCTCGTATCTTCCGCCCTGCATCCCCATGTGATTTTAACCTCACGCATTTTGGCTCAGTCAAACATCTCAGTCAGATTGAAATCTCATTGCTGGATCTCACGATTTAGGCAGATAAGATGCTAGCCACTCCCTCAGAGGCGGTGCAGTACCCACCACAGTGCTGCCCTGAGTCAGGGCGCTGCCAGGTCAGGTAATGCACTGGCAGTGTATGAGGAAAAGACGTCAGGAAAGGAGCGACCCCTTCCAAATCTTAGGCGATGAACTGGTATCTCCTTCAGTGCAAATTCCAGGAACGCCACCGGCAACGCTGACCGGAATAAAATGGGGGCACCAAGTGGCAAGCATAGATGGCATGAGGCTAAAGGGGCTATCTCACTAGAGGAACTTTTTCACAGTTCCCAGTGCCAATTTATCTTGTCTTCACTCCACAGAAACCGTGGACGATAGCAGTCCGTAGAATTCACTCCAGAGGAACTTGGCAAAAAAGGTTCTTAGAACTGTGCCCCATATGTCACGTGTTTTCACCGCAGAAACTGGGGACGATTGAAGTTGTGTTTAATGACTTTTTCTTTAGCTTCTACTTCAAGTCAGGTCCTTTTCTCAACTCACCAGAACCATGAGTGACATAAGCATGAAATGACTGATCCCTATGTAGTGACAACTGCACTAGTGCCATTTTTTTACATTTGAGCACACCGGAAGACAGATAAACAACAGATCTCTTACTAAAGACAAAAAATAAACACAAATGGACCGACGGTAAAGTTCAGGCTTTACATGACAGAGGAGGCACAACGAATTACCATAGCAACCCTGAGTGATGCAAGTGTGCAGAGATGAATGCTTAAGATATAAAGGTTTATAGCGACTGTTCCAAACGCCTATGTTGAGGGCAACAAACATTGTTAAACAAATTTGTCAGTCTGTAATCCACACAAATAACAGATCATTGTGGTTAAAAAAAAAAACAGACAAATGGGCCAACAGTGAAGATCAGGCTTTACTGGGTCCATATGCGAAGGAGGAGGCACAACTCGTTTTTGAGTCATTGAATCGAAATTACAATTAGATGACTCAAGGATGCGCAAACCAAAAAAAGCCCTCGAGGGAATGTATTCCATCAGGGAGCTCCAAAATGGGAAGTTCCTCCCAAATTTGGGAGATGCAAAAGCAGCAAGTCCCGGACTAAAATCGCACTGGCTGCAGAGAAACTCCAGATATACCCAAAGATAGTCACGCATGAAACCAGCGAGTGTAAACAGGGTCTTATTAAGGTCTTATTAAAGCGTCTCAAAGCCTCCACATGTCTCAAAACTCCTCTGTGAGATGCTTTTTACAGAACTATACATGTATATAAAAATACAAAAGAGAAGACAATTGGATTTCATTAAAAGTATAGTTTGAATAATAAATGCTTTTGCTTTTGGACGAAACTGATGAAATAGGTACAAAGGTTAAACTAAGAATGAACTCCAATCCTAAATTCAGCCTTGGCTTTACTGATGACACAGAATATGAATACGATGATCCATCTAACAAAACAGCCCATTAAGATTTGATATTTCGTTTTTCTCTGTGTTTTGGTAGAAATGTGCCCAAACTGCTCAAAAGTTTACTCCTCGGTTGCATTTCCTTCCATGATCTTTGCATGAACAGTGCATTTAGTAACAGACACGTTCCTGTTCGGTGTAGATGCATCATCTTACATCATGAAGCAGTTGATGTCTGGTTTGCGACAGATGCAATAAACCGGCGCGTTGCTGTGCTTCATGCTCATCTCTGCTCCAGAATGATGTCCAAGCTCTGACATTTCACTATCCTGGCGGAAGAACAGTGTCACGATTTAGATACACCCAAAGTGATAGGAAATTATATTAGTGATGCACCAAGTCTCAATACTGGGGCAAAAGCTTTCTCCCTCCTCTGGTATTCTGGATACAACGAGCCAAGGACTTTCCAGCTGAGGACTCAAGATCCTAAAGCGACTCTGTGTATCAGAAGAAACGATACCGATATACTTATTTGTAATCTGTTAATATTCATTTAGCTTCTGTTTTTGGAACTATTATATTTGTCTAGATACATTAGTTTAATTCTTACATTTAACATCTAGGCCACCCAAGAAGGTTTGGTCCCTTTGTGAGTCTTGATCCTCCCAAGGTTTATTCCTTATAACGTTTAGGGAGTTTTTCCTTTCCACTGTCGCCCCAGGCTTGCTCCGTTTGGGATTGGCCTCAGATATTAGAAGATCATCTAAAATTGTAACCCTGCTTTGAGACAATGATCCATGGTAAAAAAAACAAAAGCACAAAATAAATAAATCTGACTTTGATTTAACTTGACCAAATCAATCAGTGCTTCTGGAAAAGGACAGGTAACAGCTTAGAACATTAGTATTAGTCTTATTTATATTTATTTGTAACAGGAGTAGTATTATTAGTGTATGTAGGAGTAATAGTTTAATAATAGTATCAATAATTTAGTGGGAATTATTGAAATAATACCTCTTGCTGTGATTTACTACTATTATTTAGTAGTACATTCCTTATTATCATTATTCTTGTAGCAGTAATTTTTTGCAGCATTTTAGTAGAAATATTGTACTGGTCATTTTTACTAGCAGTATAAATATTTTAGAAGTCGGAGTAGCATAATAGGCAGTAATAATACTCTTTTATAGTAGCAATATTTTAGTAGTGATAGGAGAATAAACACGATTGTTACTAGTAGTGATAGTTTAATAATGGTAATAAATTAGTAGTTATATACGTATCATTATTATTTTATAGTAGTTGTAAAATGTTAATAGCAGTAGTAATGTTTTAATAGAAAGCTTAGCATTATTATTAGTCATATTTACATTTAAACTTTATGCTGCTGCTTTGTTTTATGTCTATAGTCGAAGAATAAACCTCGTTACTTACCATCGTAATTCTCTCTTTTAAAGTACAAACCAAACCTCTGCCCCGTGGGAAGGGCAGCAAAAAACCCCAACAAAACCGACTATTGTTTAAAAACAACGCATTTCATTATTTAACTTTAATTCCCGATTCTCTTCTGCTTCCATTGTGTTTACACAACACGACGATAACAAGAACCCGCCACCTACATCCGCTTCCGCTGGGCCTCTGATCCGGCCGTGTGATTAGCAGGAAGCGCGCCGCCTAGTGTCTGCTTCAAGAATTGATTAGCATTTTACTGATACTCGCGCGCTGTTGCACGGACGTTGTTAGATTTGTTTTAGGGCAGCCTACCATTCCAGGCCAGTCCCAAACGTTTTCTAGCCCCCACCCCCAAAGAAACATGCATTATTTGTTCAACTGTGCTATTTATCTCCATATTCACAATACAATGAACGTGGACGCACTAGGACCCGGGGGAGGGGGGCTGCCAGCCAATCATGTCCCCCTGAAACCTGAAAAAAGCTTAACCAAAATACATAGCGCTATACAGTAAGCGTGAGGGATATGGGGTGGATTCACAGAAGCTTTCTTAGGAAGAAGGGTTGTAAGACAAACCTCTAGAAAATGGAATTTCCTTCTTCGGTGGGTGGCACCGCTGCCTCACTGCAAGAAAGTCCCCGGTTCAATTCCAGGGTGGAGCGGCCTGGGTCGTTTCTGTGCGGAGTCTGCATGTCTTCCCTGTGTCTCTGTGGATTTACTCTGGGTACTCCGGTTTCCTTCCACAGTCCAAAGACGTGTGTTAAGTTATTTGGTGTCTCTAAAGTGGCCCTACAGTGGACCGTGTGACTGTGTGCATGACTGTGTGTGTGTGTATGTGCGTATGTATGTGTGTGTGCCCTACAATGGATTGGTCCCATCTAGGGTTGTTCCTGCCATGCCCAGAGTTGCCAGGTGGGCACCGGATTAAGATAATGAATGGAGTAAGATAATGAATGGATTAATAACTGAATCCACTCAAAGGATTACAATGGAAAGAAAGATATCACACAGCGCTAAAAATTAACAATGAATAGGCGTGATAGTGGAAGATATAAGAATAATATTGGCCTCATTTCCAATTCCAATGAATAAACTGTTGGAAGTTTGGTAAATATAGATCCATACTTAGTCAACTCTTACAGCCTAAGACAAGTGGGAGGATATCGTAATGTTAAGGAAACTTCTAAGACCAAACTGTTTTCAAGAATACGACTTGTTTTTAAGAAAATGGTTAAGAAAAAAAAATAAGATAATTCACAAGACGCAATATGAGAGTAAATTTTTTCATATACAACCGCCTCACCTCAGCGTAGCCGTGTGCATTAACAGCGATTCAGTATTCATACGCTAGAGGGAGCAGTGATCTGTGGATTCAGCATCGCTACACCGCATCCTACAGAAACTGCATCCGCGTTCACAAAAAAAGAGGAAGAACATTATGCTCAAGAAACTCAAAAACCTACAGGCCTTAAGGGACTGGGTTTAGGGAAATGCTGGACTAGACATCACTGAATGACACAGCGCTCTCTTAGGTGGTAGAGAAGGTACATGCAGTTATTTAGCAGATAAATAGTGATGAACTCTAGGTCTGTCTGTGAGTGTTTAAGGTCTTTTCTACATTTAGTCAAGAAAAAAACTGAGCATGCATAACAAAATCACATAATATACTGCTTACCCCAGTCCAACGGAGCACACCGAGGGCTAGCACAGAAACCCCCAGTCCGAAAAATATTTTCATGTATAAAAATTATTCACAGAGTTCTTTTTACAGCTTAGTTTTGGCTGAACTCTTCAAATCTCCAGGTCCACAACCCCAACTTAGCAAACCGAGGGTGACAGTGGTAGGGCAAAAACCCATAAATGCGAAGAGGAAGACAAAGAATCATAGAGACCCATGTCTGGATATGTAAGAATGAAATTGAACCCTCCCCCCCCCCACACACACACACACACACCGAACCTAACGCCAGTTGCCTGAAGCAAAACGCATGGCCATTAAAACAGTTTAAACAAAGAAGTTGCTAAGTCTTAGTTGCTTAAGTCTTCTTAATGCTTTGATGACATTTGGGTCCCACAAGTATAAGTAACAAAGCTAAACACACACACAGTCGTTTAAATACACGAGAAATGAAAAACGGATATATATTTTTAGTACATCTGTGTGATGACTAAATTACCCCACAAGGACACAACAACAAAGTGTGTGTGTGTGTGTGTGTGTGTGTGTGTGTGTGTGTGTGTGTGTGTGTGTGTATGCGTTGATCACATCGACACAAAATGAGACAGATGCTTGTGTACAAACCTCCCAAACTTCACATTTACACTACACTACAGCATCACATCTGTATTTAGGGTGGGCACTGGGCGTTTTAAACGTTTCGTGTTTGATATATCAATCTGGCAACACAGAACTCGCGCAACAGTCGCCCGCGCCTGGGCAAACAGTGGCAACATTCAAACATCTGTAAAAGCTGTAACGAATTTAACCGTCACCTTAACGGTAATAACGGAATCTTACACAAAACAAGACTGGATCTGTACAAGTTAAGGTATGACTGTTGTTTTATATATATTTTTAATATTGTCAGTGTTACCTTTAATGGAACTGCTATTTATTTATTTTTAGAATGACGTTATGACCAATTAATCCGCTTCTCGGTGCTGCAGGGTTGGGTGTTCGCATAGAAGCTTTATTTTCTTAAAATCTGAAACCATTCGTCTTCATCAATTCGCTAGTAAAAATAAAATGTTGGCTTTATGTGAAATAACGTACCGTATTCATACCAGAACATTATACCAAATATATTATAACAAATATACATTATAACAAAGTTAGTGAGCCATTTGGAGTCACTCGGAGCATTAAGGATCCATAAAATCGTAATGATCTTAATATATATGAACACATTCTGCCTAAACACACACACACACACACACACACACACACACACACACACACACACACACACACACACACACAGTTTCAAGAGACAATTTTAGGAGTTTAGGCATGATGTGTGTAACGCGTCCATTCAGCGTTTTTTTTGTACCATGAACTGTATTGACTTACTAGTAATTAAAGTCTACTTGGGGGGGAAAAACAATTTCTTTTTGAAAGAGTTGCCTCTTTATTGTCAAGGTAAGTATTAATAAACTCTGTATTAAATGACTGAATGTGTGTAATCCGCTTTTGTTTGCTTCCATTCTGGTGCTGGAATCATGGCTCTGTCATAGTGCATTAACTTCTAAATCAGAATGGTTGGTGCTGCTGTTTTTCGAACCCAGAGCCGTGTCTTTGTAGACCTGTGGACTTTGCGTGCCATGGTTGCCACTGATGTATTAAAGGCATCAGTACCATGCTGATAATGGGCGTGACCGCAACTTTGGTGTGTTTTAATGGTTAAAGTTGATTGTAAAGAGATCTTGCGTTCATAAAGGGAACCGCACGTTATATTAGCACACGAGCCATGGTTGAATTTCATTTGTCTATTTACTGTCGCATCAGCATCAGTGGCTTTTTACAACAGCGTTCAAGCCCATTTCTGAAGTGATGTGGCTGTGCTTAGCATTTCTGAGTCATAAGAATGCTGATTCATCCATTCATTCTGTGACAGAACACTAGTCTGGACCATGGCAGAACGGTCAGTAAGATCACAGCGATTTAGTGATTTGTATGAGGAAACATAGCATGCTGCCATACTACAGTCCCATCTCTCTCATTCTTCCTGTTTAATCAGAGTTATTGACGGCTGTCTCATAAGGAGACGGAGGCCATGGACGTCCAGCAACAGGAAGGAGGGCTGGACGGTGGAAAGGATCGGACCAAGAACTGTGAAACCCACGGTAACCACATAACCCAAACGGGCAGCACCGTGGAGACACCAAGCATCACAAAACAGCCAGGTTAGCAATGAGTTGTACTTATAACCTACGTTAAGGGCTGGGTGATATGGAATATAAACAGCAAAGTCTTATGCCACCATTGGATTTGTGAGGGGGTGTGGCAGAAGGGCTCTTATAGCAAAAATTCTAAATTGACTTAATGCTTGACTTAAAAAACTAGAGACCGAGAGGTTTTTAAAACTGAAATATTTTTTAGAATCAGAAGATAATAGATTTTTTTAAAACCGCAATTGAATTGGCTGTTTGAATTTGAAAATTGGTTAATTCAGCATAGTTTTACCATGGTTATATAAATGACAGCACAGGGGCATTGGAGGAGCGGCTTTTAGCGCTTCTCCAATGAAAAGTTAAAAAAAAAAAACATTTCTGTGCTTTTCATCATTCTTGAATGGATACTTCTGAAAAAATGGTTTAAAAGCAACATTTAAGTCTGAATATCAATCCATATTTTGGGAAGTGATACTTTGGAAAAAATTTTTTTTAAAATTTTATTTTAGCTGGCCATATCTCAAAGAAGCGCCTGGTTTTGCCAGAGCCCCTCGCATTTGTTGTTTTAGCAATGATATATTGTCAACGATTGTCCTTGACGTCAAACTTGGATTTGTCACTCCATAATCCTCTTTGCCACTGATCTGCATTCCAAGTTTTAGCTTAGCTTAGCCTTTTATTCCTGTCCTAGGGGCTCGTTGGCCTAATCAAGCTTCAAATTGCAAACAGTTTTTCAATACTGCATACAAATTATTGTATTTTCTAGTTGTATACTAATAAAGAGACAGAGAAATAACGATATACGGTCATTATGCCACTGCTAACATAATACTTTATCTAATCTAATGATGGCCTAAGACTTTTGCACAGTACTGTGTCTTCTGTTGAAATCTGATGCTACAAATCACGTTTTATTTGGTATGGGAGAAGTTTGTTCTTCTTTCTTCATTTTGTGGTGGGTGGCATTTCAAACGGTACCTCTTGTGGCAGATTACTACTGTTTGATCAACATATTTCATGGAAATACCCAAACCACTGTCAGATGATGGACCTGACTGGATCTTTTCTTATCGTTTCTGAACTCAAATAAATACAAACTTGATATGGAGCTTCTCTTGTTTCACACACTCTCCGAGACTGCGGTCTGCCTGAGAAGGGAGTGAGAAAAGCAAAATTGTCTGGCATTCTGTACTTAATGTACTATATGGATATTTACACTGCTCACACAAATTAGGGGATATTTCATTAGGGGATAGTTCATTTTGAAATATTCCCTCGTTTTTTAGAGCAGTGTACATCCCAAGTAGAGCAAGCTGCAAAGCACCCCTGTATGCACATGTATGATTGTTGTCAGTTAACCTTATTCTGCAGTATAGTTACTGTAATCATCAAGTGTATATTTGTTACTCAAGCAGCACACACTACTATTGTACAAAGATAAATACTATGCCTATTGCTTGTACGTTTGCTCCCAATTTGTCAACATGATCATAGTCTGTTTACAGTTATCCCTTCCATGTAGGTGCCACACCCCTAATCCTTCCAATCTGAAAAAAAAGAAAACCACATAATAGGTTTAGGTCTTCTATCATACCAAAGAAAAAGCCTGAATATAGAAATAGAATAGTGTAGCGGAAATACTGTGAATACGGAATTCAAACTCCTCTTCACTCGAACAACCCGGACATTGAGCGATCAGTGTAAATTTTGTTTGTGAACAAAATTCAGACTGCCAACATGGACATCCTAAATATAACACTAAATAAAAGAGGATGCATGTAATGCAATCCAATCTGTGACAATCATGCACCAATACAGTATAGCATTCACCATAAAAAAGTACTAGGGCTTGGTCATAGGCATATTATGTACATGATATTAT
Source organism: Parotocinclus haroldoi (assembly GCA_034779995.1). NCBI lineage: Eukaryota > Metazoa > Chordata > Actinopteri > Siluriformes > Loricariidae > Parotocinclus > Parotocinclus haroldoi. The sequence continues at coordinate 7,537 of JAUZST010063986.1, read as the reverse complement.
ATAATTTTATTATTATGTTATGTATATGTAAATTCTATTAGTCTACGGGTGTGATTTCAGACACCTCCTCAGTTTCTGTGCCTCTGTCTCAGTGTCGAAATTTCACCTCAGTGGCTATAAAGTTTATTTATGCTTATTTCATGTATTTATTTATATTATGGAGTGTATGACATTCTTTTGCTTTACTTATGCTTTTAATCATTAATTACATATTAAAATAGGTGTAAAAAAAAAAACAATCATTTGTGGGGCAGGAGCAGATGAATCCTATTTACATTATTTCTTATGGGCAAATTTGATTCCGTCTTCCAATTAAGTTCAAACCTCCAAGGCTCCACTGTTTTATCCTGTCTTTACCCAGTGGTGGGTTTACTTTGGGTACTCCAGTTTCCTTCCAGATTTCAAAGACATGTATTAATTGGTAAATGTGGGTTAATTGGTGTTTTTAAAGTGGCCTCAATATGTAAGTGCCCAGTGTTGTTCCTGTCTTGTGAACTGTGCTGACGTTCCCACGACCCTGATCAAGATTAAGGAGATGAGAAGATTAATTAATAATTCCGAAATTTTTCCCCAGGCAACCCATACACAGTACGATACGCTCCTGCATATTAAACTCGTCGATTTATGATACCGTCAACTTAAGATTGACCCATTGTAAATTAGGGAGCACCTGTACATAACTGCATGCATACTTTATGAAGTTATAGATTATGTAACCTATTAAAGATATCACTTCATTTGTAGCATTTGCGGCTAATCTATGATGGACGACACAAGGGGTGTGCAAACATATGCACGAGATCATACCTGCTCAGTAAATCTAAAATCTTCTGTCATCTGACAAGTAGTTGTCTTTTTAAAGGAACTGATCCTCTTTCAGAAAGGTTTCCATGCTCTGGTGGAACGGGACACAGAGGGAGTGACGAGTCTTTGGGAGAAGCCATAATCACAAGTGAAGACGCTCTGCTGCTTCCTGACCATGTACCTGTGATCCCACACAAACTTGACAAAGGTAATAAAAACACACAGATCACATAATTAGGTCAGCGAGATAATGCAAATGATTCTTTTTCTTCGGACGGTGTCCTTTTCAGAGACTCCCAGCCACCTCAGTAGTTCCGCTCAATCAGACGTCGTGTCTAACGGATCTCCACCCACCTGCACACCTCCCACTGCCTCTGCAGGTCAGAGGGCAACTGACCCTGCACAGGTACCCGAGTGCAACGGGCACAGTAAACGCCACACAAAGCGCCCTCCCTCCACCTCCAAAAGCCAGCAGAGTTTGAAGACCAGTGCCAGTCAGATTCAGCAAGCTGCTGGCAACGGTGAGGAGATATTACACCAAAACATGGGTGTTTAATCAATGCAATCAGCCCTCGGCATCTGCAGGATTCACTGTCACAGTTTTGATCATTCGTAGGTTCTCTGTTAGCAAATAACTGGGAGTTACGGCGGACTAAATCATGAAAAAGAAAACCAAAAACAAAAAGTTCAGTCATAAATGCATAAAATAGATATTACTCAAATTTATTATTTTAGAATTTCCTACATTAAATATATATGCAGTCTTAAAAAAAGAAAGTATGGTAACATTCCTGTCATTATTCGGTAAGTCTCATAAAAAAAAAATAAAAAAATCAACGGTAAGATTTACTGTAATGTACAATACAGTACTTTACACTATATTTCAGATAAATATAACATTTGACTTTAAACATTTCTGCTTAATAAAATATGGTAAATTAATTGGAAGGGAAAGTCAGTGCTTTTGTTGTTTTCGTTTAAGAAAAATATGACCATATTTAACACATAAAACAAGCAAAGCAGGACACACACCTCTACTGTTGTTATTTTTAGCTCTGTCTGTTTACAGATACTATGTTTTGTCCTCTATCGAGTGAAACTTCTATGCTCAGTTAGTTCATTGAAAAAAAAAAATTATACCAATTTTTTAAAATGTGCCAGACAGCACATAGAGAAACAAGCCCCACCTACAGAGCTAACCGTAGATATGCTCTGTCCTTATCTTTCAGCTGCACTGGGTCTGTGACTTTTATCAGTTTACCTCATACTGGCTGGTAGTTTCCATCAGAAAACATTTCCATATCTCATGGGTTTTGGAAGCATGTGCATAGTGTCAGAACAACACCATGTTTCTCTCTCATACTGGCAAACATTGGCAGTCATGCTTTTTACAGTAAACATTGTCAGCCATTGTTGATTCATCACGGCCTAGATTCAAGAAGGAGCTGGAAACATTCCTCTAACAATTTGGTATTGACTTGACAACATCACATAGTTGTCAGCAGCAAAACTGTCAGCATCCATGATGTGAATCCCTCACATCCCAAGGGGGGGAATCTAATGGATTGAGATCTGGTGACCGTGCTGACAGTGAACTCAACCGTCATGTTCAAGAAACTATTTTGACATGATTTGAGCTGTGTCACATGGAGCGATAACCAGTAACCATCAGAAGATTGTACACTGTGCTCATAAAGGGGCGACCATGGCCAGAAACAATTCTCAGGTAGGCTGTGGAGTTGCTCAGTTGGTATTAAGGAGTCAAAGTCATATTTTTTTGTATAGCACTTTTTTACAATGGTGTATTGTCTCAAAGCAGCTTTAAAATATTATGTTATCATAAAAGGCCAATCTCAAATTGAGCAAGCCTAGGGAAAGGAGTGGAAAGGAAGTGGAAAGGAGAAATCCCTGAATGTAGAAGGAAGAAATAGTTAAGTTGGTATTAATAGTAACATTAAGGAAATAATAACAATACAATTTAATTCATTAAAGAAACCCAAACCCCCACACACCATTACACCAGCAGCAGCTAAAACCATTTATACAAGGCAAGATGGATTCATATCATCCTGTTTATGCCAAATTCTGACCTGACCATCTTGATGTCACAGCAGTAATTGACACTCATCAGACCAGGCAAGATTTTTCCAATCTTCTATTTTCCAGTTTTGGTAAGCCCTAAACATACTGATCATGCTTGTGACTTGGAATGGAATTGGAAAATTGTACTACAATGGGGCACAACATGATCACTTCCACAAGTAAAGTAGTTGTTTTGCTCTGTCTGAGCACCAAAAGCCCGTAAACCGAATTCTTCTCCATCATTTCTGCACACCCAGTTCATTTCAGCTACTTTGTTGTGGGAAGCTGGTGTCTCCCAGTGTGTTTTTTTTTTTTTTTTTTGGTGAGCCACCATGGAGAAACGTTACTTTTGAAAACACTGCTTTTATTACTTTGTTTGCTATATTTACCAACATCAAGACCTAACAGCAGTTTTGCTGGATGGTGTTCTTTGGCTGAAGGCTATTTGTACTAGCATGAGGTCATGTCTACCAAGAAGAACATGAAGGCCTTCTGTAAGCCGCTCTGGATAGCAGACTCCGCTAAATGCTGTAAAAGTAAACAACAGTCTTAAGAGAATGGCTGAACTGGAACTCTCACAGTCTCATATAACATGCTTTAGCTAAACATGACCTAGGATTTGAGCTAGATAAAGGACATTAACAGCTGGATGATGGTCCCAGAAAAAGCAGAACATGTTCTGACTTGTAAACCTAACCCTTGGTTAATATGTGTGTTTCCAGACTGCTGCTTGCACTGTGTCCTGGCCTGTCTGTTCTGTGAGGTTCTGTCCGCGTGCTCGGCGCTGGCCCAGTGTTTGGCCTGCGGGATGGAGTGTGACGCTCTGTGCTGCTGCAGCGAGGCCTGCGGGGGACTGGCGTGCTGCACCGAGGACCCATGCTCCGCCATGCTGGACTGTGCCATCCTGGAGGACTGCTGCCAGTCCTCGGACTGTATGGAGATCTGCCTGGAGTGCTGCTCCATCTGCTTCCCTGCTTAGACCGCCATCTGCCACTGCGACGAGGACGTTAGCACACTTACAGAGATGGTCTGGAATGTGAATCACACCCTGGTGTTGTGACGGCGTTTGTATATTTATTCTCTGGAGACAGGACTGGGATCAAGGTGCGACTGTACTGAGCAAAATTTCAAAGTTGTGCACTCACAATACCAACGGTGTCATTATGTCCAGTGCCAGGATACCAGAGTCATCCGAATATTTGAAGAGTGAGGAATGACTGCTGAATAAAAGAAGTCTTACCCTGGACAGTCACTGTTTACCTAGTAAGGTTCACAGCGTAAATGATATGTTCATCATTTTCCCAGTGCCTTAGGTTATTCTCATACCTTAGCTGTAGCATTTTCCGTGGTATCTCTGTGATGAAGCAGACCTTACATAAGGCATGGAAACCAACTGAGATGGTGACTCTGCAGAACAGTCCATCCTCCACCAGGGTTCATCCTGACAACATGCAACTTGGCTTTGGCTTAGCTACATTTATTGAATTAGTAAGGTCAGAGTAGTGATTAAAGGGAAATATTCAGCTTATATTCCGTGTTACACACACACACACACACACACACACACAATTGCACTTGGACTTGCCCATAGCACGGCACATAACATTCTCCTGAATCACAATTTACATTTCCTGGGACAGGGTCGTGGGATGGTTGGTGCCTAATCAACGACACAGGGAGAAAGGCAGGAACAAACCTAGACAGGGAGTCGATAAATCACAGGGCACAAACACTCATACACTAAGGGCAATTTAGAAACACCAATAAACCAAACACGTCTTTGAAGTGGGTGAGGAAAACAGAGCACCCAGAGTAAACCCACTGCGACATGGAGAGTTCATACAGAAAGCACCAAGGCTGGTACACCTGGGGTTGAACTGAGTACCTTCTCGCTGTGAGGCGACGGTGCTACCCCACTACCATACAAACATGCATATTAGTTGAGCTGTCAGTATTCTGGCAAGACAGAACACCTCATGGGTTGAGAGTAGGTTGGCTGGGAAACCAAAGACAAGAAAGTGGACAGGCATTTTCATTTTCTAAAAACAGTTTTTTCCTGACTTTATCCTGGGCAGGGTCATGCAGGGGTCTGGATCCTACCTCAGAAAGAGGTGAGGGCGGATGTAAAGTGGGCAGGTGTACAGGACAGTGTTTAGCTCTATTAGCCACAATCCCAAGCGGACAGAAGTATGTCTAGAACATAACTGTTATTTCCACTCATTAAGCTCTTTTAACTGCTCATTATTTTATGTAATGGCGATCTATACAATGATCTGTTGAAGCACTGCATTAACTTATGATTTAATGTGACTGCATTCAAAGTAAAGAGGCTTTTGTTTTCATAAATCTTCCTCCTCCTTGGTCTGCAAGCTGTTTAGTGTAAATGTAAATATAAATCATAAGAATATGCCTATCAACTATTCCTAACTGCAGACACATCCCTAACATCTGACGCCTTCTCTTTATATGTACGGCACCCTTATCTTCAGGAAGTCAATTACTTCAGTCCTGGAACTGATGCAAAAATAACTGGCCTGTTCACCAAATCAAGTGGCTGCATATTTATTTGGACTTGTAGAATTTCACAGGCTTCCTCCAGTCCGCTGTTTGGACAGAAGGCACAGCAGTTCATCAGGAGGACCAAGTGTTCCTCTTGACCGCTTGGAGGCGAAGCTTAGAGAAAGCTTTTAAATGCAGACATATTATTGAGATAAACCAATAGGGCCGCCTGGTGTGCAGTGACGCTTAGCTAGGAAGTACATATCAAACTAACTTGCACGCCAATGTCCGAACCCAGGGTTTCTCAGCAGGTCATTATCCTGAGCATCACACTCTCTCCACAGTGCATCCTGGTATCATGGTAGCTAACCGTCTATGTGATGGAAAAGAAAACGGGGCTCATAAAACCAGGCAAACTTCTTCCACTGCTTCATGGTCCGAGTCTGAGACTCCCACTGTACACACGCTTGATTGTAAACAAAGGTCAGCATGGGCATCAATCCATAGCAATGCAAGCCTGAATCACATGATGCATTTCCTGTCAGAGGGAAATTAGGGTATTTTCGGGCCTCTGCCCCAGACCCCTGGCCTCTGTCTGTCGGTTGGGACCAGATGGGATAGGTTTAACTATCCATCTATAAACCTTCTGCCAACAGCCACTCACTGGTTAGTGGTTTAACTGCTGCTCACAGGAAGCATCCTCAAGCCTTTGCTGTTTGGCGTTTTCAGAGTCACTCGGGTCTTTAAGTCTGTTTATTGCATCTGCCTTTATCATGATGACTAATACATTCCAGAACTTATCAGACGTAGTCGTAATGAGATAATCAGCTTTATTATCACGTGCAGGAAAAAGTCTCTGGAGATGGGCGTTGACATTTGCAAAATGTTATTGCTGAAAGCATTTCGGTGGAAATACAATTCAGGCTCGAATCAGCATCTTGCTACTGTATTTACTTTAAATACAATCAATGACAGAAAACAAAGCACTCAGATTGAAATGTCAGATTGCTACAAAACTTTGCATGTAGTGCTGTCTCAAGGCAGATATGTACATGATTACAGGTGTGGTCTGATTCGACACTGGGTCTGGGCCACAAGAGCTCGTAAATTTGCGACCCCAGCTGCCCTGTAAAAAGGCCCTCAGAGGCTACTTTTGGGTAGGATACCACTTGAATACAGAACATTCACATGCCTCTATTACGCACTGGTTAGTTGAGGAATTGCCTGCCATCAGGGCTGTTCTGACCTAGCTGTTTGGAGATGTTGGGAGCAATGGTTACGCGAGGGGCACGTACACACAGCGAACATGGCATCTGATTTACAGACAAGCACAAGCAGCTCCCACAGTTTCATTATCCATCATCCTGGCACAGAAGAAAATCACAGCAACCATTACGTCTTTACATTGACAGCCAGACACAGTCGCCTTTGTTTACAGTCGTGCCACAAACAAGAAACATGGACTCCTACGGTACGAAACCGTATTGTCCTTAGCGATGAAAGCAGCTTCTGTTTGGGATCTGAGGACGGTCACATTTAAGTATGATGGCCTCGTGGTGAGCGCTTCAATCTTGCCTTTGCGGCGGAGTGACACACTGCCCCTTCTGCTGGTGTGAAGATCTACAGGCCCAGCCTCAACATCTGGGGTCAAATGTACCAAAGGATACCATACAGTTTACCTCCAATGCTTGACCGTATCTCATCTTGTATCCAGGCTAAAAATGGTTCAACACTGTAACTAGAATGGAGAATTTTCCCCAATAAACTTATCCCGCCACTTTAATATTGTAATTACTTACAGATATCATCATTACATTCATACATGTAAAGTTTTGAATCGAATAACTCCTTGGTGTTACTGCTTTTGTCAATGAGTGTATAAAAGTCATGGTTTCTGTGGAAATAATAGGAGCCTGAGTGTGTGGTGCTGTGACTGAATGTACATCCTGTACTAAATGAATCTCTTTATATGTAAACATCCACTAATTCCAGCACTGATAATGTAGAAATTATCAAATTAAACAATAGCAAATGAAGAAACAATGTTTAATTTTTCCTGTGAATGACATTTGCAATACTGTGTCTTAGGTCACCATTAGATTTTGTTGTTTTAGCAATGATATATATGTGTATATATATATATATATATATA